>LJIJ01000308.1:0-144959 GCA_001718145.1 Orchesella cincta | reverse complement strand
ACCTTGGGCCTACATCAAGGCCTGCCACATCCAAAAAAAAGAAAATTACACGTTTAGAAACTAAACAAGCAAAGCAAGGCCTATCACCCTGAATTTTCTTATGAAGATTGAGTGAATGAATGAGAAGAGGCGTTTTCATACATTAGCACAAAATAGTACAGCTACAAGAAAAAAATTGCATAAATGTTAAAAAGGTGTGTGTTGGTCACTCCAAATAGTTCTGTATTCCTGGTTAATAAGCATAACGGCGTTTTTAAATGTTAGAATAAATACAAAATTGCAATATTGTAGCATGGGCAGAGCCTCATCCATAACGCGTGCTACCACGTTGCATTTCCATGTCGTTTTGTTGTGTCCACACCAAAAGAGGCATAGGACTCATTACTTCCAAGGTCTCTGTTGTAAAACTTTATTGGTAATTACAAATATCAACACTGACAATAATATGATATGATGGCACGTACCAGCCAGATATAGAGTCAAGCTTGTACTTCACACATCCCAGCTAATCCACTCCCAACCCCAACTCTTCTTTCATCTAGTTTTTCTCCATTTTGGCAGCTCTTTATCTCCCTATCTACTCTTTGGCTCCTTCAGTTGTGAAAAATTTCTTTTGGGATGCAGAACTGTGATGTCAATGTGAAACTGGCAATAGAACACAGTTTTAAGCTACGATTGGTAATGTGATGTGTTTCCAATTTCAATAAGCAGGCAAATGCAATGAAGTATGCCGTAACTTCAAACTACAAACATACCCTGCGACTGTGGCCAGGACTCAAACTTTGTCAGATTTCCAAGCGTTTAGCTGTTGAGTCACAAAGCAACATTGTCTGCAGCTCTGAGATCCATATAATATCAGCATGGGGGATTACGGACGCTGTGCCCAACGTAACTGATATGACACGATGCTTCCTTTGGGGTAAGTCGTTAAAAGGGTTAATTTAATTGCATGTTTCATGAACCTGAAAAAATACCGCATTGTACAATACGATTATCGAATTCCTACTCTTCCATGGTGCAAACGCTCAAAATCGCGTAAGGCATACTTCCTAAACGCGTACTTCTACAATACATCGCCCGTGGCTGGCTTGTCTGTCTTAGAGAAAAGTTGAAAGAAGTAAATGGTATAGTTATGAGTTGGGCCTGCAATTAGCACTGTCCAAGAAAGAGTAATGTTTTGAAATTGCACTTTGTGCATCGTTTGATAAGAAGTAAGGCCTCTAAAAAAGTCCTGTTGGGCAATAAAGGATTTATGATGGCGTGGAATTTATCAACATTATCATTCGCCTGCTTTATTACGGTAGCTTGTCGCCCTTTGTGCATAAGATATATTTTAGCCTACTGGATTTTCACAACCCAAATACATTAACACAAATGGAACAGAAAACGACACTGCCTTTATACCGATTCCTTTTCGCATTGCCAATCGAAAACACAATTGACAAATGCTTTGAGGTCCTTCATAAATTGTTTTTATTGGAATGTCAACGAAGGACAGGATGGGAAATTATGCTCAAAGTAGTTTATGTTGCATTATAGTATTATTATGAGCCAGCATGTGTTTCGCAAAGTTCCTTAATTTCAGAAGCAGCAAGCGAGCGCAAGAGCAAGTTTATGACATTTCACAAAAGAAAAAAAGTTGTGTGTTTTCAATGAATATTTACGATAATATTGTGATGGGCTACTGCGTGTTTGTATTCAAAGCCATATAATCAACATAATTTCCAAGAGAAAGAACATGTTGCTTTTTAATTTACCACATTTGACATCAGCGGTATATAGCAATAATAAGGACGCTGTTGAAATGGTTTTAATACCTGTACGCTCGACATCAAATCGTATTGATAAATTGCGAAAGGATGCTAATGCACGAAACGAAATGTTGGTGACACATAAAACATATGTATGGTATAAGCGTATAGTATATATTATGTATCTCTTTTCTTATGTAACATTCCGTTTGCCTTAACCTTCCTCTTAAGGCATGAAAATTTATGATTGGAGCGGAGAAACACAGCTTATGAATCATTAATTCGAGGTGTGTGTACGTAATAATGCTCTCATGTAGCAAACTTCTATGTTGAGTATAAACTACGGGTGTGCCAATAGAACCGGTTCATAATACGCTTACGTCTTGTGAAAACCTAAGGCTTTTCAATCGTTAATGTTGATGTTTTTAATAAAAAGAACATGTGCAGCACATAAAGAACCGTCGTACGTGTGCTACTACTATCGAGTGCTGCAGAAATGAAAACCGTAGTATTGGCAATTGCGGAACCTCAGCCATTATGTAGCATTGCTCTTGTGTGCAAAAAGTGAAATGCGCTCTGGTATCCCTTTCAGTTTTCATTTTTGACAACTGTTCAGAATTTTCCGTCGTCCTTGTATTTTTTATTGCGATGTGATGCAACTCTGAACTGGGTTTAGATACAGGGAGTTTCCGTTCAGCTCAGTCTAGCATCAGCATCGCAATCAGTTCCGCACGCTTAAGGCTAAACATGTGAACGCATTAAGTTGTGACAGTGTGTCGAAAAGCCCAATTAGTTGTCATACAATTAGTGAGTAAACAGAGACTTGGTGGGATTAAATTAATTAAAGGCTCAATTCGATTGATTCACAATTATTATTACCCTTTTGATTAACGATCTGATACTATTGCACAGGCTACTTGTGTGCAAAACAGGTAGGTATGCATATACACCAAACAAATCCACTTGTTAGAGTTTAGAGTACAAAGAGTTTGCTTTTTTTATATTCATATTACGAAGTGTTGGTGTAGGCCTTTATGTGGTCAAAGAGTAAAGTAGATAGCAAATTTTTGCAGGCAGTGGAGTCTAGATTGAGGACCATTTAACATTTAATTTTGAATGATCTTGATCATATCAGTAGCATTTTTTCGTCTTATCTTGATACTCAATTTTTATCCCATTGTTGTAAGTAGGATAAGGCCAGAATTAAGGTTATGTATGTTTTGCACACTTTACTGTTGCAGTGTATTTTATAAACGAGCCTAAAATAAATATGATGGGATTATAAGAAGGGCTCAGCAGCTCAAGCCTATTGTTAGCATTCTTCTATTTTCATACTTTTAAGCTGTAGGAGCAGAAGCAGCAAAAAACCAAACCACTAATGAAACTGGTAAATAGAGTGGTATTATTTTTGAACCAGAAGAAATTAACGTGCTTCAGAGGAATGGATGAATTAAAGAGCAACCAAAGTTTACAAAAACATCAGACAAGACAATGCAATGTAACAATGGAGGTGAGGTCATATAATACCTACCTTTTGCATATCGTATTATTGTGGTAGGCAAGAAGCCAAGGCAGGAGTTTAACATAAGAATTTATGACGTATCAACAGCACTGAGCTATTATCATTCTTCGCTAGTGATATATTATACATATACTTGAAGAATTTGGCATTGTTGGTATGCACAGCGTGCAAAGTTTATTTATTGAAGGCGTAATGTAGTAATAAATGAACTGATTTTTGAAGGGTTAGTTTTAGTAATAGCTAGGTTGATGTGCTTGAAGGAACTGGGAACTGCTCAATTTATAACGATAAAAAACATATCATGAGTGAAGTGCACACATTCATCGTAATCGCACTCTGGCCTTTGTGTTACACACACGTGAAGCGGGCAGACTACAAAGCTATGCAGCATACAATATTATTTACGACTGCAATAACTGATGGTGAAGGAATTATGCATAATCGCACATCAAAACACCTTCTCGCACACATTCACTCACTCAAGACAGTCAAATCTTTGTATTGAGGTAAATAATATGTATGTGCAAGTTTGTAGTCTGGCCCGTTCACGTGTGTGTAACACAAAAGGCAGAGTGCGATTACGATGAAGTGTGCACTTCACTCATGATATGTTTTTTATCGTTATAAATTTGAGCAGTTCCCAGTTCCTTCAAGCACATCAACCTAGCTATAACTAACTAACGCCTTCAAAAATCAGTTCATTTATTACTACATTACGCCTTCAATAAATAAACTTTGGCACGCTGTGCATACCAACAATGCCAAATTCTTCAAGTATATGTATAATATATCCCTAGCGAAGAATGATAATAGCTCAGTGCTGTTGATACGTCATAAATTCTTATGTTAAACTCCTGCTTGGCTTTCTTGCCTACCACAATAATACGATATGCAAAAGGTAGGTATTATATGCACGCCTCACCTCCATTGTTACATTGCATTGTCTTGTCTGATATTTTTGTATAACTTTGGTTGCTCTTTAATTCATCCATTCTCTGAAGCACGTTAATTTCTTCTGGTTCAAAAATAATACCACTCTATTTACCAGTTCATTAGTGGTTTTTGTTTTTGCTGGGCTTCTGCTCCTACAGCTTAAAAGTATGAAAATAGAAGAATGCTAACAATAGGCTTGAGCTGCTGAGCCCTTCTTATAATCCCATCATATTATTTTAGGCTCGTTTATAAAATACACTGCAACAGTAAAGTGTGCAAAACATACATAACCTTAATTCTGGCCTTATCCTACTTACAACAATGGGATAAAAATTGAGTATCAAGATAAGACGAAAAAAATGCTACTGATATGATCAAGATCATTCAAAATTAAATGTTAAATGGTCCTCAATCTAGACTCCACTGCCTATAAAAATTTGCTATCTACTTACTCTTTTGACCACATAAAGGCCTACACCAACACTTCGTAATATGAAATATAAAAAAGCAAACTCTTTTGTACTCTAAACTCTAACAAGTGGATTTGTTTGGTGTATATGTATACCTACCTGTTTTGCACACAAGTAGCCTGTGCAATAGTATCAGATCGTTAATCAAAAGGGTAATAATAATTGTGAATCAATCGAATGAGCTTTAATTATTGTAATCCCACCAAGTCTCTGTTTACTCACTAATTGATTGACAACTAATTGGCTTTTCGACACACTGTCACAACTTAATGGTTCACATGTTTAGCCTTAAGCGTGCGGAACTGATTGCGATGTGCTGCTAGACTTGAGCTGAACGGAACTCCCTGTGTCTAAACCCAGTTCAGAGTGCATCACATCGCAATAAAAATACAAGGAACGGAAATCTGAACAGTTGTCAAATGAAAACTGAAAGGGATACCAGAGCGCATTCACTTTTTGCACACAAGAGCAAGCTGACATAATGCTGAGGTTCGCAATTGCAATATACGGTTTTCATTTCATGAGCATCGAGTAGTAGTAGATAGCACACGGTACGACGGTCTTTATGTGTGCACATGTTCTTTTTTATTAAAACATCAACATAACATGAAAAGCTTAGGTTTCACAAGACGTAAGCGTATAATAACCGTTCTATTGGCACACACCGTAGTATACTCAACAGAGAAGTTTGCTACATGAGAGCATTATTACGTACACACACCTCGAATTAATGATTCATAAGCTGTGTTTCTCCGCTCCAATCATAAATTTTCATGCTTTAAGAGGAAGGTTAAGGCAAATGGAATGTTACATAAGAAAAGAGATACATAATATATACTATACGCTTATACCAAACATATGTTTTATGTGTCACCAACATTTCGTTTCGTGCATTAGCATCCTTTCGCAATTTATCAATACGATTTGATGTCGAGCGTACAGGTATTAAAACCATTTCACAGCGTCTTATTATTGCTATATACCGCTGATGTCAAATGTGGTAAATAAAAAAAGCAACATGTTCTCTCTTCTTGGAAATTATGGTTGATGATATGGTTTGAATACCAAACACGAGTTGAGCCCATCACAATATTCGTAAATATTCATGAAACACACCAACTTTTTTTTCTTTTGTGAAATGTCATAAACTTGCTCTTGCGCTCACAACTGCTTGTGAAATTAAGGAACTTTGCGAAACACATGCTGGCTCATAATAATACTATAATGCAACACAAACTACTTTGAGCATAATTTCCCATCCTGTCCTTCGTTCGAATTCAATAAAAACAAGTTTATGAAGGACCTCAAAGCATTTGTCAATTGTGTTTCGATTGGAACGGAAAAGGAAATCGGTATAAAGCAGTGTCGTCGTGTCATGTTGTGTATGTATTTTGGGTTGTGAAATCAGTAGGTAAAATATATTTATTGACAAAGGCGAACAAGCTACCGGAATAAAGAGAGGAATGATAATGTGATAAATTCCACGATCATAAATCCTTTATGCCAACAGACTTTTTAGAGGCTACTCTTATCAACGATGCACAGTGGCAATTTCAAAACATTACTCTTTTTGTGACATGTAATTGAGGCAACTATACCATTTACTCTTTCAACTTTTCTCTAAGACAGACAAGCAGCCACGGATGTATTGTAGAAGTACGCGTTTAGGAAGTATGGTTACGGTTTGAGCGTTTGCACATGGAGAAGGTAGAAGCGATAATCGTATTGTACAATGGTATTTTTCAGGTTCATGAAACATGCAATAAATTACCCTTTTAACGACTTCCCCAAAGGAAGATCGTGTCAGTACGTGGCACAGCGTCCGTATATCCCCCATGATGATATTATATGGATCTAGAGCTGAGACAATTTGCTTTGTGACTAACAGCTAAACGCTTTGGAAATCTACAAAGTTTAGTACCTGCACGTCGGCAGGGTGTGTTGTAGTTTGAAGTTACGGCATACTCATTGCATTGCTGCTTTATTGAAAATGGAAACACCATCCATACCATCGTAGCTTAAACTGTGTCATTGCCAGTTTCACATTGACATCACAGTTTGCATCCCAAAAGAAATTTTTCACAACTGAAGGAGCCAAAGAGTAGATAGGGAGATAAAGAGTGCCAAAATGGAGAAAAACTAGATGAAAGAAGAGTTGGGGTTGGGAGGGATTAGCTGGGATGTGTGAAGTAACAAGCTTGACTCTATATCTGGCTGGTACGTGCCATCATATCATATTATTGTCAGGTTTGATATTGTAATTACCATAAAGTTTTACAACAAGACCTTGAAGTAATGAGTCCTATGCTCTTTTGGTGTGGACACAACAAAACGACATGAAATGCAAACGTGGTAGCACGGTGGATGGAGGCTCTGCCCATGTACAATATTTGCAATTGTATTTATTTCTAACATTTAAAAACGGTTATGTTATTAACAGGAATACAAACTATTTGGAGTGACCACACACACCTTTTAACATTTATGGCAATTTTTTTCTTGTAGTGTAACTATTTTGTGCTAATGTATGCAAAACGCCTCTTCTCATTCATTCACTCAATCTCATAAGAAAATCAGGGTTGATAAGGCTTGCTTGCTTGTTTAGTTTCTAAACGTGTAATTCTTTTTTTTTTTGGTAGTGGCAGGCTTGATGTAGGCCCAAGTATGAATGTAACCTGATGCTTATCTCAGAGGGCATAAAATTGAGATAAGGAAAAAAGTATAACACATAATAAGTCTTTCAAGCCTTTTCTGTTTCCCTGTTTGATGCCAAATTTGAAAACATGAGATTGGATAGTTTAGAATACGCAGTTTACATGCATGTTTGCTTTCTAGGAATGCATTGCCAGCAGAGAGAAGATAAATGAAATGTAAAAAAACAGCAAAGTTTTTTAAATTAAAGGATTATTACTACTTATTTTCTACACACTTCATAAGCCCCAAACCTGCCAACACACACACCCTACGTAATCCCATTTTGGCTCATGAAGAAAAATAAAAAGATTTTAAACGATGCACGTAATCTGACACAAATTTTAAGAGGAGAAAAAAAACCTACACACTTATTAACTTAAAACTAATCTCGTATGTACATAATTTTGTAGTTCATTGAAATACAAATGGAATAATTCATACAAAAAAAATATATTCAAAGATTCGCACAAACGAACTAACCCAAAGTGATGCTTATCAGGAGTCTTGCACCTTAATTTGTTCTACATTTCATGTACAAGCTTATTCTTATTCAGAGAAAAAAATCCACTATCAGATGACCAACTGCAAAAATGGGTAGGAAAGGTAGTGAGATCATGATCTAAAATCATTTATATCTGTTAGCTGTCATTCTAACGGGATTTGAAGATTCTTTTACAACTATATACAATGATATATTTGTGCCCAATTTCTAATTCCTCTTCAGAAGATCATACTCATTCAAATGTTAATAATACTACACTTGAATAAGCATTTCATATATTTTAAAAGCGATTGCAATTGCGACTTACCTAGCGGTCCTTGGTTTACCAGGTTCTTCCGGGGATTCACCTTCCACCTACAAAGAAAAACAGATGGCATATTAAAAAAAGTGCATGTGCTCATTTACCATCAATCATCATCCTCCCAATACAATCTGCTCAATTGCTCATTACCGATTCCAACTCATGCCAAATAAATACATATTTATTATGCATCTTCAGCTAAATTTGGTTCTGTAAAAGCTTTCAGCAATTCCTTCTTTTGAATGCATCATCATGAATCTTCACGCTCAACCTTAATGATTCATTTTTAGGAAACATAATAGATACCCAATCATCCTAACATACATACATACTATTATTTTAAACTAGCCAACCTCATCTTAAAATGTAATGTGCATGCACTATGCACTTAACCAAAAACTCGTTGTGTTTCCCATCAAACAATAATATATACTTCACCAATCTAACCAAAAATGCAAATATATTTCCTACAATGAACCATCAAAAAAAGCCACACTCACATAATATTATTATTATTACATTTTTGTTATAACCAGTGTTGTTTTATCTTTAACTGACAAAACCTAGTAAAAAATGTGATAATATTTTTGTGGCCAAATCATACCTAAGCAGCCGACACAGGCTTGTGGAAAGAAGAAGAAATGAGGTTATGTAATACATATTTTTAGGGGAAACTAGATCGTTCTATATATTTTGGTAGCGAGAAGTAACAAATGACGATTATAAAGGTCAGGTTTTATTACTGTTTTTGTTGTTGGTTAGTAGGTACTAGTTAAAGCGTGGTGTGGCCGATAATTTTTTTATAATTTCATATCAGCTACTGTTTTTAGCATGTCTCTACTTAATATCACATGCTACATTTTTTTGTACACACGCTTGCTTTTTTGCACACAAAGTTTTAAGAAATGCTGCTTTAAAACCTCGGTCTGTTGATGTTATGTACATAACACGCATATTAAATTGTCTGCACCATCACAATCACAGCCAGGTAAGGATATTATGATTGTTTTAAGGGATGCGAATAAATGCGATGCACCACATTCACTCTACGGCATGGTTTTCCGCCTTACCATATAAGTAGCTAAAATAAATGCAGCAAAACTCAATTCATTTTTATTATTGTAACAACACCGTGGTTGTAAATATTGCTTGAAGAGATGCATATTAAAGTTCATGCTCCGCTTAGTTTTTTTTGTCTTGATGAGCATCAGCATCACGCATCTTGTTATGTGTGTATACCTACACGTTTTATGAAAAGTATTTCATAATTCCTGATGATAATTATCATAATTGTTGCTGCACTTATATGTTATCATCATTCATGATTCTAGTATTTTTAAGCAAAGGCATGAAAAAAAACTTCGGGCTTATCTCCCTCATTTAGATTGGCTATCGTAAGCATTTTATTGAGCACTTGAGTATATATCGAGGCAAAATTTAATGGGAAAGACGGTCTATGTACACCTATATATACGATGCATCTTAGATACATTGATTGGCATCCTTTTCCCTTTACAACCGTTTTTACACGATCATTTATCGATAAATGGTTATTATTGTGCTGATTCCGAGTGTCTGATATAAATACGTGTGTGTTTGAGTTGAAAAGAGGCAAGGATAATCAAAAAGCTATTATTTGTCTCACTACCCCGTATAGTAGTGTAGTAGGAGCACAACATTTCAATGAAATAAGGAACAATACTCGAATGTATTTATGTGATGCGATGCGAGAATAACAAAAAAATAGAGATGTGTGTGCGCGATTCGCGTGAGTGAATGGAAAAATGAGGATTTGAGATAGAGAGCTCTCCTTCTTGTCACTTCCGTGACACTATCCGTCAATCCAACTCATGTAACAACATCCATTAGCCTTATCCTTCCGTCCTTCCTTCCTTATTTATAATGCACCTTTTTCCCTTTTGCTGAGCTTTATTCGTGCTTGTTAAGCAACTGACTGTTTCACTACTTTTTTTTTGAAAACCCTAGTTGAACAAAGTACACGTTGGTTTCTGTTGTCAGTAATTGATGCTGCTATTATTGCCGCTGATAAATGAGTTTGTGCTGATTTTATTTGTAAATTTTACTTTTTATTTTATAAATTCAAACCAACTCACTTTTTTTATCTTTACGGGCCACATGAGAAAAGATGAATTGCTGAATTGGAAAATAGACACGAAATAAGTCAGTAGTCCTAATTTTTCAAGAGATTGAGATAACTTTGGACTCATTTTAAGAACATTAAGACAAAAACAGCCATTTAAGTCCCAAATCGGTCCTTTTATAACTGGTTTAATGAACACAAACAAATGCTCCTTATTCTATTATTACCAATAGGGGGTATAGCTTTATACTACATTAAATACCAAAACAAAGATCGGAAGTTGCAGGTGTGCAGGATTCTCGTTGGCTTGAATTGTAGTTGTATGTATGTGCGACATTTTCACATATTACGGTAATTCCCAATTTGAGCAAAAGTCAAAGGTTAGAGAGCGAGTAAACACAAAAGATTGTTACAGATATAAAAGCACTTACAAAAATGGTAGTTTGCATATTCATTTTTCCATTGGTAATCTGTGTTGGACTACTTGTTCCAGCGGGTGGAGACGGGGAATCATCAGACTCGTCATCCATGCCCTCATTGCTGTTTCTGCTCCCAATGGAAGCCTCCTTCTCCTCAAAACTCTCTTGCCCTTCCCCAGATTCACCTGTTTACAAAACGATAAGATGTTTACAAAAAAAAGCACAACCAACATATATAAATATTTCTTTATAATACAAAGTCCTATATTAATATATCGATTCATCACGCTTGTTTGTCATAATCAAAATTGAAGTGCTTTGTTGACATACGAAAATTCACATTACATGAACTCCCTCGCTAAAAGTTACTGTTTTCTAGGAAGCCCAACAAACTCTTTTAGAAAAAACATCAAACCATCATCATTTCGTACAAAAAGGCTTTCACAAACGAAAAGCGCATATATAAAAGTTTGAGAACTTTATAGTTTAGTCTCTGAGCATTGACTACAACTGGTTTGGTAGATTTTGCTGCTGCATATCATATTCTCCGAATATATAAGTCAGTGGTGATCAATAGTTTGATTCATACATCATTTCCCCCATAAAAGCCCATGTGAATTCTCTAGTTCGTCGAGGATGAAAGTTGAAAATGAAGTTTTGTCTGTTCTTTCACTAGAAAGTTAGTTGTGTGTCGCCTGAAGAAATGCCCCGTTTGTTTGTCACCACTTGAATGATTACCCCTTTTTTTCTATCATCTTACTATACTCCTGGTGCATTGGAAACTGTTGTGCATTTTTTTATTTGCTTTTTGCCTACAGTCAAAAACTAAAAAAAACATACTAAAAGTTTTCACCAGAAAAGGGATAACGTTAAGACAGGTACTGGGCGTAAACTCTATGCAAAGCAAACCAAACCGCAGTAGTAGTGCTACTAGGAATGCACATGGTAAAAGTGTACTATGTTGAAAATGTACAATCTTTAATGGGATGTGAATTGCGACTCAAAAAGAAATATTACCTGTCTCCCTCGGAGCTTCTCCAGGACAATCTTTGGGTATTCGCTCGATACACTTTTTGTGAGCGTTGTATTTGCAGTCTTTGCACTGGAGCCCTTGTTTAAAAAGTCCTTTGAGTAGCTTTTTACAAAAGTGACAAACTGTGGGACGTGTGTACGAGTGAACGACAAATGTATGAGGAATCTTGATCCGACCAGCCATCTCTCGCTCGATCCACGGGGTCGACCTCCCAACGAAGAGATCGACTGCGACTCTTCCCATTATTTGTTGCTGGAGCCAACTGTGAAATAGTAATTATAATTTAATTAGTTTATGTTCATATTTCCGTCTTGCCAAGAGCAAAAGGAGAAAGCTTTCATTTCATCATCACTTGTTTTGTTTTGATGGATGAATTCTTCTCCTCTCTCGCTGCGTAAAAACGGAAGCATCTAATTCACAAACGAATGGCACACGCAATTTTTAGGTTAGCTTCAACGAAAATGTGATAGGATATGATATGAAAAGCTGAACGCTGCAACTTGTCATTCTTACTTTCTCTTGACATCTTAATATATCGCTGACAAGCTTTCTCCATCATTTAATACTCTCTAGCGCTTTCACGACCTCGGCTCGTGACCGGAATACATCAACGTCATCATACCCAGCTTTTGTTTTTACTAAGGAAAAATTGTTACACACAACTTGAGGATGTAAAATAAAAACTCAAAATTATCTATGTCAAAAGCACAAGCGGCTCCCGACTCAAAACATTATATATTATCCATCTTCTTGTAAAATGGAGATTTCATCTCATGTCGAAAAGTTCATTTGCTTTCATTAGTAAAGTTACATTGTGAGCGTTCCTATTTGCTTGAGAGAAGTGTGCTCTTTACCCCATAATAATGCACACAACTGCTACGGTCGTCTGATGCGCAATATGTCAAGCAGATACATATTACACACATTTTCTTATACATATGTCTGCTCTGGGACCTATCTTTCATCACGACAGTTCACATGATATCCTTTTGCAAGTGATGTGATGACTATTAAAGAACATAGCGTTTTCCATGCGGCACTAAGTTAATTAGACAGAACAACGATCTTGTTGTTCCCTCTGTGAGAAAATAAAAGTAGTGAAAACGCAATTCAACTGTTGGTTTCGGGAGAAACTAGCTGAAACAACATATGCATGCTTCTAAGAAAAACGTGGCACCAACATGAGAAGGAAAAGCATGGAGGAAATAAAGCACGTCCAGAAAACAGATTGAATGACTCCACAAAGGAATCTCCCTCCTTCAACTAAGTTGGTGCATGGAGAAAACACACATAAAAAGTTTAGAGATACTTAACAATGAGCATAATCAACGGAGTCTTGGCTCGGAAACACACGCATACATTATTGTTCCCAGTTTATTCGTGTTGCTGTTAAAAGGTTATGTCATTTGAAGGTGAACAGTGAGGAGAGGGCATGTAATTTTGAGATGAAAACATGTCTTGATGAATTGCTCTCTTTGAAATTGGAGAAGAGCCCACGTTTTCAGTAGCTTCTACTACTACTACTCCACTTGAAAGTCAAACCAGGCATGAGGAGCAAACTTATAATCCCTGTAGATTCGTTAGATTATGGGCTGTTTTATGAATACAAAAACACGTCCCGGTATCATTTAATGCCAAGACTTAAACTATAATATTATGATACATGTGTATGTTGTGTAGTTTGAAGTTAAACTGCAGTTCATATCTCATTTTACATGCCTACGTGCCTTTTACTAATGGGATTATAAACAATCCATTTTTACTACAAACTACATTTTTCTTCATAAAAGTCAACTCTTTTCAGGGAGATCTAATTAAAGCCGGGACCATTATTCTTTTAATCTTAAGAAAATCATAACAAGTGTACAATGTTTTCCTTCCTGTCAGTTAATTTTTAGTTCAGTGAAATTCCTGTTTACTTTGGATCAAGAAGAGCAATATTACCAAGTTTTTTCAAGGAAGCGCTTCCTCGTTTGTACCTCTACTTTTCGTATCCATTTATTTACACATATTTGAGCCTCGAGCTTCATGATCATCAAAACAACGCCAATACACAAAGCCATTGTGTGGGAACAGCTTTACGCTACATTAACAGTGAAGAAGGAGAAAGCTTTGAACAGCCTCCTTGAGAAATTCTGGTGACAGACGGTTTCGAAATGCTATCACGTTAATGTATACAAAGATCAATTGCTTCTCTCTTGTAATCAACTTGGATGAGAAGAGAAAACTGGGAGGAGAAAGCTGTGCAATTTTTCCGAAAGCACGTTTTCCTACCCGCACATCCCATCTCATCAACAGCACAATACATGGACAACATGTCGAGTAAGGATGATAAGGACTAAGCACGCTGTGTAGCATGCTCTTTCATCTTCTCTTTAGGAGAGCTTTTTATTCATCACGTTCACAAGCTCATCGTGCCGCTTGCTAAAGGCATGATATTAGTTTTTGGACTCTTTCTAATGGTGTTGTTGACAAGAAGCATCCTTTGTATGTTGTAGCATGTAACATGATCCAAAAAATAATAGCCAAATATTCCAGCTCTGAAGGCCATTTTGTTAGGAAATTTTCACCTGTACAAATTTGTCAAGCATTATTTTGCCTCCAAGTTTTTGGTCACGGATCTTGAAGCCGTTTGTAAACAACACGATAGCGTTGTGTTTAGCATTAGCAAAAAAGAGATAAGACACACGTTGCTTGACGTGCTTTGGATTTTTTTCTTAGATCAGAGTTTTCTCCTTTCTTTATCCCGATCATCTAAAATGTATGATGGATATTATGGATCGCTCATAAAAATGTAGAATCCATTATGGTATGACTCGAAATTGTGTGGCATGGTTCGTATCATATCATATCCCATCAAGGTTGAGAGCCAAAAGATAATGACCAAACGCTTTGGTATGAAGTGTACTTCATGGAGTATAAAAACCAAAAAAAAAGAGAATTCAATACGGGTTTACTCACCAGTCCTCCAACGATTGTCGGTGATACAACGCTACTGTCATCCGACAATGCGGAGATGGAACTGATCGATCCAGATTCCGAGGGACTTCGAGGCACACCAAGATATGAAGATGATCTCCGTCTGTTGTATCTCATATTGCAATTGTTTGGGATTTTATACACGCATCGTTTGTGGTAGTTTAAGCCGCACCCTGAACAAGGAGAAAACATAATATTTTCCATTATCATGCTGAAAGTGCTTTACTTCTTAAATATTGTACGAGACGAAATAGAGCTTCACAACACGGAGGGAATAAAAATTCTCTGAAAAAAATGTTTCACTTGGTCATATCATAAATAAAGCATGTGGCATTCCCCACACAAACATACCTTCACATTTGAGCCCCTGACGAACTAATCCAAACAGCATCTCCCCACAAAAGTCACAAAATGTTGGTGTTTTATATGAATGGACGGATAGGGCGTGTGGCCGAATTTGAACATCCTCCGGCGGCGGAACGTTGGCTAAAATGACATAAATAACAAAAGGATAAAAATAGAAATAAAGGCCAACTTCAGTTGCTCGTTCCACATTTATCAAGGTAAAAAAATACATGCCACGCTTCGTATTGGTTCGCTAGCTGAAAACTTTACTTATCATTATCAACTAATGCTTAGAATTTAGAACGAGAGATTCACATTTTTCCTCTGAATTTTTTTTATTGCATTCACAATTGTGCTGCCAACATGTAACTGCAGCATCCTTCCTTCCTTCCTTTGCTCTACCTTTCTCTTTGTAATCCGTTATTTTGTTATGTTATTTTTACCTTAATATATTTCACGGGCTGAAGTACCTTTTACCACACAAATTTCGACCTTGGTATATGCTCTTTCTTTTCTCTTTTATGGATCTGTGTGTGTGAAAGTCCTCTACACATTTTCATGAATTTCTTTTGTAGCCAGCCCCAACACAGCAGCATCCAAGGCAGAAGCCATGAGTTAGTTGTTAGCGTTGTTGCCAGACCAGAGCCACGAGAAAATGTATTGCAACCACGATATTTTGCTTGCTTTTTCCTGAGCCAGAGGGAATCCAGTTTCGACAGGAGAGCAATTTAGTGCAAAAAGTACATGTAATAAACTATCATCAAACCTGGAGCCGTAATAGTCTCACTCGCATCTCATTGCTCACTCACTACTACTAACAATTTTTATGGCTACCTTCTATACCACATCAAATGGTTTACTTAAAAGTTCCTTCAAGTCCACCTAGCCCTATTATTCAGACTATTTTCTCATATATATAGTTCCTCCGTGTTTCAAGGTAGTTTCCCTCACTATATGTATATTTTACTTTTTGAGTTTCTAGTCTCTTCATGGAAGAGAAAAAAAGATTTTGATCTCTTTTAGCTTTTAACGTGTCTTACTTTTCTTTTTTACGTTAGTCCCTATTTACTTAATATACGCACGTCGTCATTCCATTCTGCTCCTGGTGGACCACAAACTACATTCACATATTCTCTAGCCAGTTTTTCCCAGAGAAGAAAAAGAAAGCTCGTTCTGGTGATGATAAGGGAAAAAGGCCAAGCAATTCAGACGTAGTCACATTTTATTCAATCTTCACTTTCTCCTTGACGTATATGGCTATTATGTTGTGGTCCTTTCAATTTACATTGATTTTTATAGTGAATATGCTCCAGAAAAGGGTGACGAGGTCAGTGATATAAAAGCATGCATGCATGATACTCTTTTATTATCAGCTAAATGCAGTTAGTTACACGATACAGTTTCTTTTGATGTATTGTACCCGTGCCCCATTTTTTAGAAGGAAAAAAATCTTTCAGCAAACAAACTTCTTATGACCAAGGGATACATGCATTGAAACTTTCTTCATTCAACTAATGTCTATAGGGGTATAATAACGAATCCTGAATCGTGTCCAGTTTTTTGCTGTGGCGATAATACGTGACGAGCTGGGTGCCCAGAAGGCGCAAAATAAAAGGAGCCACCATCTTCATTTCTCATCAGATCACCATGTATAATCATCATCAAACTCGCCAAATGCTGGAGATGAAGTAGTTATACGAGAACTCATAACACTATATTATTACCGGTTTTTGACCAACAACGTTGTTACACCCTGAAAGTACTAAAAACAGACTTTACGAGCTTGATATCTATACAGCTTTCGGGCATGTGTTTTTTCCTGTTACACACTTCATTTTATTATTGTATACTTTGATGGGCACATTAGATACTTTAGTGGGTAAAAGCCGTTCCTTTATATTACACTGCCCCAGGTCATCTTCCAACCATATAGTTTGCCTTTCCTATTTATGCCATCTATTCATCTTGCACTTCAATAAAGATATTCGCCTGTCTAAAACTTTCTTTCAATCTTCGTCATGATTATCATCTTCAGTGGCAGCGCTAGTGCAACTTCTTAGAATCCATTTTGAGCATGTTTCGAGCTCGTAATCGACTTGAATAGCGAGTAAAAGATTAATGCGTCTTAAGTCATCATCTAAAAACTGATGCACCTCACTCAAGGCAACAAGTAAGATTACAAAGAATTTTAAGAAACCCATCTACTCAGAAATGGGGCTAACATCATTTTCACAATCTCTTTCCTTCCTGCTTGCATCATGTATCAGTAAGCTCAAATGCTTTCATTTTCCTCAGCAGTAAATATATCGAGCTACGACGCATGAAGAAGTCTCAGAAATCTTCTATCCTATAAACTGCCATGATTTTCCTCATCCGGCTTCACTTTTCATAAACATTTAGTGTTGCGGATCTAAATAGTTTGTAGGCATGCACAACCCTAGTAAAGTTCATACCCAGCAGCATCATTTATTTACGTCTGGTGCCGGAAGTTAAACTTAACGTTGAGCTCCACACACACTCATCCACACTAATCGTTACCCCTAATGCCTCTAATACATTACCGTGAAATGCTGTGGTTGAGCTTAATACTTTGAATGTTTCCTTTTGTCTTGCGTGCCCCTCTGAATAAAGAATTTTATTGTAGAGACAGACAGAGACAGGTTGACTGACTGACCCACCGGGTAATTTAACTAGTCAAGCAGAAGTCAAACTGCAGACAATAACTACTTTCCTCTTTATACAGTTTTTCAGTATCCCATCCCATCGCATCTCCCAAAACTTTTATTTTTATTCTTGAGCTATCAATGCGAAATACTGAAATGGATAAAAAAGATTCCATTTCCCATAGGACACGAGAACTAAAAGTGGGCATTAAATGAACACCAACACCAATCGCCAGTAATTGGTCTCCAAGAAAAAAGCTTAGAGATTGTTAAAGACGAAGACTTTTTTTGTGCATCAGCAGAGCAATTTAAGGTCTCAACAACTGCAAAGGTGAAAGAAAACGTAGATGCATATGACATATACAATAATACATGGTTGTGTGAGCATACACACGTATGTAAAACTCGGAGGAGAAGAATAGATCAGTCCAGGCTTTTTATTTTCTGGGAAACACTGCGAAGAATAAAACTTACAATGCTCCTCGAATATAAAGAAGTCTTTAATATAAACATAGAAAGTTAAGTAGCATCTCGAGCAAGAAAAAAAGCGAGAAAGAATAAACTTAACTTTCTTTCTGAAAAGAAAAGCTGAACTTTCTCATTTTGGCAGAAAAGTCGACTTTTCTTTACTGCAAAGACTTTGTAAAAGATGCAAGAAGATACATACATACATAAATACATTCATCATCATTTCTCGATAGCTCAACCCAGTTTATACACGGAAAGATGAGAGAAAAAAGTTGTTTTTCTCAAAGTACTACACATAACGATTTGGACTAGTGTGAGTATTCCCATTTTTCTTCTATTTTTACAACCAAAAGCCCAGTCAAAACAGTTGGGATTGAGAATTTGTTTTTCCAGGCTCTGAAATGCGTAGGTACGCACATGTTCCTAGTAAAGGATGATAGTTTATGCGTCAGAGAGAACCAAGGACGAACACCAACATGAAGCGCTAATAATACTCTCACTTTCACTCTCCTCCTTTATATACCGCTGACTAGCGACCGAGCAGGGTGGTAGATAGCGGCTAACACTTTCATTCCCAAATGTGTACATAGGAAAGTGTACTTAAATATAGCTCAATATTCTCCATTCCCTGTTACTGCAACTGCTTCTGTTGATGATGTTAGAGTACACAATACATTACTACAATGATTCGTCCGTCTGTATGCATGCATGCGTTTATATAACTCTTTGGAATAGAGTATAGAGTCAGTCGTACGTCTAAACTTCCAATCCCTATACTTTTTTAGGACAGGACAAAAGTTACAATCGTAAAATCTATTTTTAGCTCCTCTTCTCACTTTCTTCTCCATTCTTGCCTTCAGCTGAGCACAAAGATAGAAAATGTTTCCCTGCGAGGATGGAAGCTCAAGCTGACTGTGGAAGCTGTGGCTCCAGCAAGAGCGAGCCAGGGTGCATAGTCATGAGGTGAAAGGAGTCGTAGTAGAAGTTGTAGCAAAAAAGATCTTTCCAGCACGCTTCGCTTCCTCGATATATATGGTGGTTGGTATTTTGTGTGCATGAGAAAACTGAAGCAGTGAATAACCATACCACATGTGCTCGAATGGAATTCTGATGACTGCTCCTCTGTTACAAGGAGAATGAAGGAAGCGAGCTCTTCTATTTCCGTACGTATACTCTATTGGTTATAGGCAACTGCAACTTTCACTTTTTACTCGTATCTCATCCTTCCTACGCCCAAAGACATCGTATGCAATGCATCTTGCGATAAAGAGCATGCACCGTATAAAGTATTTTCAAGCTGTGCACCTATACGTTCTCCTTACAATGTGTCATTTTCCCATGCTCTCTCCATTCTATTTTTTTCAGATGGCTAAAAAGTGGAATTTACATTACCACTTTACACTCTCCTGCATGCAAAATAACACACAATCCAAATTGGGGAAATGCTACGAAATATTATAGAGCGTCAACATGAGAAAAGGAAAGTTTAACTTTCTACTTTCCTGTCTCATTGTGTCTCATACTATCTTTTAGGTTCTCATCCTTTAGCTTCATTCTCCTCTCATGAATTCAACATAGTTTCCTCATTTCACATAACAAACACACAATTTTGGGAAGGAATGCGACACACATTGTGTGAGCAAGGTTGTAAACTCATAAGCGATTCATCGTGTATGAGGTTATGTTCAAGCATGTAATTATGAAAGCGACTTGGGAACATTTTAAATATAGAAATGTAATTTCATTTTCATAATAATATAGGAAAAGGAAAACGAACTCATTAAAGTGCTTCATTCGTATTCTCGAGCAGCTGCTATCCTGGCATGCCATGTATGCCACTTGTGTGGTTCGGTAAAAAAAATTCTGGTAAACACAGTAATATTTCTATCATTATTACGGATGGGAAAGCTCATCACGATTCCCTGGCACGCAACACCATCATACTTTAACGCTGTGAAGTATGCTAACGATGTCGTGTAACCTTTTGGCATCGTATCATGTACCGAACTAAGCTAAACGACTTTCTTCACAATACTGTGCTCGCATTCCCAAATTTTTGGAAAGCATATTTGAATCCAAATGTCTATTTAGGAACGTATTTTACTATTTTCCCTTAAATTTCACACGCATACAAATGCTCTAGAGTGAAATTAGCGAAATGAGGAAGCTCGCGGTGAGTTTTCCATCTCAAAAAAATGCAATTTTATACTTTTGGAGGGAAGAAAGGACGTGGCTTTAATAAGAGTCGGCTTTAACTTTTGAAACCCAACAAGTAGCACACCCATTGTAACAAAATTTATGATAAACATTATATTACATTTTTTGCATGTGACATATATATAGAAGCTGCTTCTTACCTGTGAGCACAATTTCCACCAGCGTTTCATCGCTGATTTCTGAGCGGAGTTAATCATCTGGAGAATGTTGGTAGAACTGTAGTCGTGTCTCAAAAGTAGTAATCTCTCGTTGAGCCTTACAAGCCCGTGTTCTGGAACTGGAAATAATACAAAAAAATGAAATATTACATGCATTAACCGCTACGCCAGAGGAAAAGTTAAGGAAAATGGTATCCATTTTTTACAAGCTGGACTACTAGCTACACTGAGAGAGAGCATAGTTCAAGCGTTTGTAAAAAAACTGAGTGTTGCTAACGAGGACAATACGATGACTATGCGATGTACATTCGTAAAAGCACCCTATTATGCACATATCCTAAACAAAGATTCATCCTGTAACTAACTTTTCTAGCAGCGACCCTGCGAGTTTCATTAGATGACATCAGACATAGAATCCTGGCTTGGTTTGTTGAATTTTTATTAAAATAGGGAACTCTGATGATACAGCTATTTTTCAAAGATTTTTACTTATGCTTTAATGAAAGTATGTGTATTATACATTTTCCCATAGAAAGTCTTATAAACGTCGAACAAAAGAAACTAATCCTTTTAAAAATTTCGGCACGCTTCGCTCATTTATACTTCAACATATATAACCATTTTCACACATCGGATCACCAACTTATCTGATAAGCACAAGTCAGACTTAAAACATTATGGAACGTGACCGAAATACCTTTAAAAATGCTTTTACAGATAGATCGAACAATACAAAACTGTAACTGACACTGGTCCTTGTTGCTTCTTAACCCATGCCACATATGGTACAGTATGGCTCTATCGGGAATTTCTTTTATTTCAGGAAACCGATTTCCCAACGGTTAACGATTTGGAATCGATACGATTGTTAAAAAAAGTGAAACAGCATGAAAGGACACTGTGTATCACCCATCACCACAAAAGCCAGCCAGCAGCTAGCACTTCAACGACACAGTTGTTACACGCACAGCCTCTTTTTCTAAACTATAATGGAATGCGATATGCTTCATCAAGTGCCTAAACCTACGTAAAAAAATTTGTGACCCGATTTTTAACAACGATGATTTTCTGTTAGACTGCGTACGTATTTACACTCTACTCAACCCTGCCTCTATCCCATGCAAAATGATCAGCGTCAAAATCAAAACTGAATTTCCTGCTTGAGTTAGTTACGATACTACTCAAGAGCACTTCTGTTCTCCTCTTCGTCACCTCTAGTTTCCGCTCAACGCAACAGCGAGAAACTAAACGGGAATGTGTCTGCTGATCTAATACCAGTATTAAATTATGTTTGATCTCTTATCGGGTTGAATGGTGTCAAATTGAATTTTATTTTCTCGTTTCCTCTTCACCACAAAGTTAAGCAACAGCTCCGCACCGCTATGAAAACTCTGAAACCTTAGACATATAGCTCAACGCCCAAGCTCTTAACGTAACGTACCGTACTCAAAGATGAGGAGGATGATGATGGCAATGATGAAAGTAAACTGAAGCCGCTAATGATTTAGACTACCCGATAAGTATGCCAAACGAGAGAGGAGAGGACACAAAAGCCAACTACAAACAGAGCAAAGAGGAGAGGAGCAACTTGTTTGCGACCAAACCAATTCCCTCGAATGGCAAATATTATCTTTCCTTGAGCTGGTATTAAACCGTAGCCGTCCTCACTGACACTGCACTCTGTAAAACAAGGCCAGTGGGAAGTCCGAAAATGTACTGAAGCAACAGCAGAAATGACGAAATAATTTTTTCAACCCAGCTTCGAAAGAAAACCTGATACTGCCACTTGCCGAGCCACTGCTTTTTTTGCAAAGTGAACTTGCACACCAAAATGTGCTTTTAAACTAGCACAATCACCAAAACTATTGACTCCTTCGCAGTACTGGTATTACTGATGATGATGCTGATGATGAGTATACATGACGGTCACAAAGTGCAAACTGAAACTGAGAACTAGTTGAACTACACACAAATTCAGACCTCTGCTCAACTAATAAAAACCACCTACTCGCATGCATAATGTAATGCATTGCAAAATTCATAGACCTCAGCATATAGTTCATTAAATAAAAAAACGAACCAAGGTAAGAAAATTAGTTTCAAGGAAAATAAGCAAATGATATACAGTTAACTAAAATGCAGTAAAAAATTATATGCATTTCTTTCTGTCTACGTTGATAATGATCTTTCCATGCAGCACAGTGCATTGAAACAAAAACAAGAACAAGCCGCAAACGTGAGGGATGATGATATGGCAAGATAGATGTTTACATACAATCGACTTTTTTTTAGTTTTAAGCCCTGTCTTCAGATTCAACGGTACATTATACTTTATTTCTTTTTGCGAGCTTGCTTGCATATAATACTTTTTTTCCTGTGCGACAGGCTAGGCTAGAGCTGCCGACTTGTCAAAAGAATGATGCAGGTAAAAACATCAATGTAATCAACGTTTATCGTCGTAGTCATCATTCTCGCATTAAGGGCAATTTCACTACAAAAAACAACTTATATAGCTGGTATGAGCAAAACTGCTTTTGCTTACTCGTTTTGGTACAAAAAGCTATTAACATTTTTAGTGATATCCATTCGTCCTTCTACATTTATATTTCTCTTTTTATGTCTTTGCTTTTCAGTACATTGCCTTGTGGTGAATATTATACAAATATGGATTATGGACAAGTAGGTATAATTGGATTCATATTCATTAGTTCTCGAAATAAAAATATGACCCTCAAGTTTTGTTTTTTTGAATTTCATATCAGCAATGGTGGATATTTTGGCCACTCCAGAGCTTGCTATTTAGATTCAGATGCTGTTTAAGCATGGTGAGCAATAATCTGATTAAAAAGAACGCACCCATCCTGAAGTAAACGGTTCATGCAAATGACCGAGTTTGAGCGCTTGGCTGCAACTATGGTCTCTGGTAGAAAACGCGAACTGATTTTTATAGGTATATAAAAATGTAGTCTCCTCTTCATCGACAAATAATCGAAAACTGTGCCCTTCAATTTCATTCTAGATTGAAATGTCGAAGGGTGAAACCAGCATTTAAGAGTCTATTCGTGTGACTGGCAATGTGTAAAATGAAGCTTAAATACAGTGCTCATCAAATTGTAGAATACATAGTACATACATCGTTTCTACTCTCAAAAGCATCGGATTTTACACCAACGCTAACGATGTAGGGTTGGAGTAGCTCTTCTACAAGACAAAGCTACAGTATCCAGTTTAAAAGACACACATTTTGAGCCTGCGTTCACAAATACTCGGAGAGGAACTTTCTTTTATGTTCATACCCAACCTTTGACACTTTGTTCCCAAAATCTGGAAATGGAACAGTCAAGAGTCAACCAGAACCGAAATGGAATCAAGATGACATTTTGCTACAAAACTTGAAATATACAGATAAACTCAAAAGTGTATACATATAGTTACAGAAGCAAACTAACTTCCTATAGCCAATATGAAATACACTATGTTGCTCAACTAATTATATAACTTCCAAACATGCGCGATAAGATTATGTAACAAAACAAATTACTTCTGAATAAGTGAATGCGTACAAGTGTACAGCACAATCTATACATGCATTGTTTCAGACGATGAGCCTCAATTTGAAATGGAATGTGCGGAAATTGATCAAAGTTATACAACTGAAATGACATCCCAGACATCCAGCCACAGGATCAAATGTTCAAAAATATATGAGACGAAATTCATGGAAAGAAATAATGAAGTTAGTATGTACGCGAACAATAGCATCTCACTGTCATACAATCTTATATAGTATATATACCGCATGTGTTTGCGACTTTCTGCTAATAATTATTAAAAAAATAATAAGAAAACAACATTTCTTTATAACGAACATTTAATTGAATTTTGTAGGATTCTTCCACTGTTACAAAATGGATCGGTAAATTATTGAAATGTTCTCAGAAACCCTCATTTGAAAAGTATTGTATAAGAATCAGTTTTGCTACCCAATATGTAATGTTATGCATGAGAGAGATTGGTTAAAACTAGAGTACTAGTGAAGATGCTCCAATCATCTAGCACATCTGAAGTCTGATAAGTTTTTGAAAGCATCATCTCCTCTCCGTGACACACCGACAAAAAGAAAAACTGAAGACATGCAACTTCAACCTACAAACCAGAGCGTAAAATGACAGTCACAGCTTCATAGTTTTTGCTGACACGACATATCGTCTCGATCATCATCACGAGATTCATGTTCACAAGTCGTGCGTTCAAATGTCAGATACGACGTTTTTTATATATTACGTTGTATTATCACACAACCAGTTACCAACTTTGTGCTCATCCCAGCAGACGACGCATTAGAACACCATATTAACTAGAGTTGTGCAAGTGTGAAACATGCTGGGTTGATCGGTTCTAGTCAATCGCATTTCATACTAAACGTCTTGTCAATATGTATATACTTAAAGTATGTCCTGCCATGTCACGTTACACACAAGACGCCATGGTATGCAAGAGTTTAATCGGATCGTGAGAACTTCGATCTCCTCATTTAAACAATAATGCGGCCATGTTGATTTATGTCTGTCTGATGATGACGAAATATGGTTTCCGTTATGCAACTTTGTCTGGGCTGTATGATCACATCACATATCGGATTACGTTTTGCAGGAGAAAATTCATGAGAAACCGTTGCGCATTCCTTTTAAAAATTAAAGAGGCATATAATATTATATAACAACTCCCTCTTGGTTTCTAAACCAAGCTTAGTCCGTCACAACGGAGTCGTTCCCAGTATCATTTGTTGTGGATTTGCCTACATATCCTTCCTGGAGCCGACTTCATGATTTAGATGACACATTTTCCCGTTCCACTAACTTCATAGTTACAACCACAATTATGCGCAGGAAGTACACGGGTCTCAAAGCGTGAAATGAAGGACTGTCACTGCTGTAAGCATTACAACAAAATTTCAACTTTTACTGCAAATGCATATTATCATTGCTGTCATCACATGAAATGAGCTTGAACTAAATAGGTACTCCATTGCCATCCAGTCAGCAACAGCAAACGACTAAATTGTACAATGCCCCAGCAGCAGCAGCAGCACACAACACAGTTATCTAAACGACAATGACCGTATCTGTCCTCCATCCCATTCTTTTTTTTATTTCTTTTAAACCACCACTGACTCACAAAGTTGGATGGCAACTGCCTAATTTCTGTGCATAATACATCCGTAGTGTAAAGCTTCATTTATAGGCAGCAAACAACATCACATCACCATCAGGATATTATTACGTATCTCGTTATTGTGGCGGCGTACAAAGAGCTTCTATGTACTTTCTCTTCTCATCATAGAAACTCCCGACTGACTCAGCATTAAGCATCATCCCATCCTTTCTCTTCATCTCCTGCTATTTTTTTGCCTACTTGCAAAATTCTACATTAAAGCTTTTGTCATTGCCCCAATGCTATACTTTCTCCATCCTTTTATACAACCACAAAGGTATTGTCAAGTGCAGCTTAGGCTCTCCACTATTACCCTCAACATGACATGAGTTTTAAATTTCACTCGGTAAGTAAAATAGAAACACTATCTGCCTCCGTGTGGAAGATAGCACAGGGATGACATTGTATAAGCTCCCATTTTAACTTTTATTTGTGGATCTCTGAAGGATACATATATTTTTTTGGGGTAAAAACCCTTTTCCCGCTGTCAACTTTCCCTTTTGAAAGTTGAGCTGGATATTTTTTCGTATTTTACTATCGCTTCTGGTTTCTGAAGGATAAAATTCTTGTTTGAAAATGTGGCAATGTACAAAAGCGTATAAGTGGAACTCGAACTTGATGGTTCCCTTCTTTTTTACAAAGGGAAAATACAATCATTACAAGTTGACTGAGGGAAATTGTCTGGCAGACCCTTAACGAAACATCATGGGATTACTATTACTCCCCATAACAATCCATAAGCATTCATTCCCGAAGAGAACGATACAAGGGGAATGTTGGAGTGGATGTGATGTGGATGAGGAAGATCATTATGTTACATGAGCGTACGGTGACTTTTTTACATTATCCAAAGAAGTTATCTTAATGCCACAGATGTTGCTACTAGAATTTGCCTTTCCCCTTGTCTTCGTCATATTACTACATGGCTCATCCTTGGGACATTTCTCGCATGAGAGAAGTTTAAAATGATGATGATACTGGGCCTGGTCGTGAAATAAGAAGCAATGAGACGGCAAAATTATTTCATTTACAAGAAAGTAAACAGTTTCATTTCCTTAAAGGAGTTTCAATATTTATTACAACGGGGATTCCACCGAGACTCCACGCTCCACTTGTAGTCGCATGATGGCATGCTTCAAGCCGTTCCACTCATTAAGATGATATGAAAATCTTGTACTTGTTCTTTAATGGTGACTGTGCAAGCTGGCCTTTTATTTTCTAGGAGCCATTAGGCGGAGAAATGGGAAATCTTTCCAGACTCTCTCTCGGAACCAGTTTGAATTTTGAATAGGATTTGAATACAAAAAAAATGGAGAGGATGAAAATGAAAAGGAACAGCAGCCACACCGTTCGACCTACTCAATGTAAAAGGATACGTATACATATATATTGTATTCACCAATTTAAATTCAAATACGCTTAATCTCCAACCCGACTGGAAATATTTAGAGGCTTCCGTTAAACAATGATGAGCCATTACTATTATTTCATTTCACTGGCTAAGAACAAGGGCACAGAGAAGAAAGTAATTTTAGTTAGTGCCCCAACTTGGCAAATATACTGAGCGTTATGAAAAGAAAGTTAGCGGAAGTACTACACATAAATTTTCAAGCCTGAGCCACAACTGAGTAAATCACGAAAATGTTCCTCATTGTTTCATCCTCTGCAAATCCAATGCTCAATACACTTTCCTTTATTTGCTCATTTTGAAAGGTTTATTCTTGGAAGCTGAAATCTCTACATTTAGGTTGAAACGCATACGCTAATGTATTGCAGCACTAAATGCAATGAGGATATATAGAAGAAGCGCGACAAGACTGATAATATGTATGGATGGTCGCAATCTTTGAAAATTATTAGTGTTCTTAGACATCCCATGATCCTTTGAAATATGACAAGACAAAGTCGCCAAAATGAAAGTCCTTTGAATTTTCTGGCATTTCCTAAAATCCTTCGTAAAATTCTCCGAAAATGGAGAGCAGCTTAGGTATTGAATAATTTTTATTGATTTGTGTTCTTTAGAAATTGCCAAAGACGGAATAGGAAACGCCTTTCTTGCCCAATAAAGAGCCGGATACTACTTTATTTCAGCTTATATCCCATGTCATAAAGCGACAAGAGAAAAGACATCTCTGAAAATGGATTCTTTTATTTTCTGGCCGTAAATCTTAAGGATTTGGTTGGTGTTCTGGAAAATAATACGTTAGTGTCAGTAGAATACTTTCATTTTCTGACAGAAAAGTCAGCCCCAAGCCCAAAATATAACAACCAATCTCAAGAAAAACAAAACCAATGATTGTGGCTGCTGTAAATGCTCAACCACAAAAATATTATGGATACATTGAGTACGTGTCCATTTTCCGAAATGGCAAACATGATCCCAAATGTGGTTCGGTAGAAAAAAAGACATTTTGCCAAGGAATAAATGTAGCCACTCTCGGAAACACTTTTTTGTTTTTTTGTTTCTACTACGGTACATTATGTAATGTAGAAATCAACAATTGAGTGCAAAAGAAAACAAAAAATCTTTTTAGAAGTAGACAATATTGTTAGAAGCCACATAACTGTTTGCTTTCAACTCTAGAACATAAGTGGAGGGTAGGGAGACGTCGTACTCGAAACATAACATCCTGTTCCATTACATCAAAGTGATGTTACTATTTGTCTTTATTTCTTTAAGAGCACTGTGATAGGGAACAAATGGAGAAGGAGAATAAAAAATCACCATCCTCAATACCCAGAGCTCTTTCCGTATTGAACTTTGCTTAAGCATTACATTACAGATTTGCAACGAGGCCAAACCAAACGAAACAAAATAAAATATTGAACAAGTCAGCAACAAATGTTCGATGTCATCTCCAGCCAACTTTAAAAGGATCTCGGTTACACTTTTATAATATGGTGTGATGTGAGGCTCAATTTGGACTTTGCATCGTTGAGTGAGGTTGTATATGCATACATGATGATGTTTATGGTGTTTTGTTATAGTACTGCTGACACTTCATTATTGCAACGTATATATAACATATGGGGAATGAATGAATGAGCTTTTGGGTTTGATCTGAGTAAAGATTTTTCACATTTTGGTCATTTTTCTTCGTTCCGTCTTTTCTGATGACCTCTTTAGATTACAGTCATCCATAATCCATATACTGGACCACTGCCAGCCACCATATCTATCTAGATTGTGCCACTGGGTAGATATTTTCACAAAAATCAAAGATGCGAATCCTATCCCAAGGAAAAGTACATCGTTTTATCAAAATCTCAAAAAATACTAGAGCAAGTCTCTGAATATCTACTACAGTTTCAAACTCAAGATGTTCCACATCCCACAGATACCTACATACATCCTAATACCAAATACCCCAGCATGGATTCGCTCAAGGAATTGTAGTCGATGCTAATTCAAAAGAAAGGCAATCCATATGCTCCGTGTGCCGTACTGGAAAGGGAAGCCCTATATTTATCCCTTTTCTCCTTTCTTACGCGTCATTACCAACAGATGCTTACAGATTTGAGGAAAGAAATTTGCATTGGTTGGGAATATACATACATACATGAGAATTCTTTGGAGCATCAACCATCCACTTTATTTCGATGCCTCATCTGAAATTTTGATGGAAGAAAATTTATGTAAATCCAACAATACAATTGCTCAAGCTACACCTAATCATAGTGTGTGTTCACCCACATCATCATCATCATCACACATACATCCTACTCCGGAAACACAGTTGGATATGTACGTATGTTATATGTAAAAAACGAGGAAACTCAATCTTTGAGATTTATTCAGTCAGATGAAAAACTGGGAATTGGTAGGATTTTATTCATGTAAATAACTTGTGTTTGTGTAGTGTATTTTGAGAGTAGTACCAGTCCAGATTCAACTTTTTTCATGTTTGATAAAAGGAAGATTACAACCAACCATTGTAACATGAGCTGAGCAAGAGTTTTTTAGGCAAAAACTGCAATTTTCGGGATAGAGTCAGGATGGCGGTTGTGCAGCGGGGAAAAATGTTTTGTTGTATTGTACAACTTGTATAGCAACTTTTTTTTACATTTCCATAAGCTTTAAGTTTGTATAGTTGGCTTACTGAAACACGAGCACATATTTCACCCATTTTTAAAAGGGAAACAAACCATCGAGAAAAAAACATCCGTAACTGGGAGTCAGATTTACATACATACACATGGGATGTTGTTGGGTTTTTGCAACTGATTGATGGTATGCCAGACAGTTTTTCATTTGGAAGTCAGAAACAACTAGATAGAATGAAAAACTCAAGTGAAGTCCTGCCATTATCTTACGATTTGTGATGTAGTACATCAGACTTCAGGCACGTGTCTAATACTGAGCTCTTACAAATATTTCCAGTCAGTTTTATTTCCTGCAAAACTTTTCATATGGTTATCATCAATATATTATTGTTCAAATCAATTCATCATTCATGATGGTTAAACTTCTTTAAAACAGTTGTAATAAAACACAGCTAGCAAAATCGTCATGTGTCAAATTTGATATGAAAATGTAGTCCAAATATCAATCACATTGGAGCAAACTCCCTCTGACAATCAAAAGTTACTTGCATACCAAGAACTTTCCGTTCTGCAAACTTCAGTTATAATTTATGCTTTTCTGAAATCGTATGCTGTGATTCTGAGAATGAAACGTGATTCCCACTTTACATTATCGTCCCCAACAAAACTTTATCTAAACAAACGCAAGAGAGGAGTGGGCTCCCTTGTTTCTTTCCTTATCATCTGACAGTTTCGCCCTTCCCCAAGGAACGAAGAAGAAATGCCGCAACTAAAAACGTAGTGGATGGGCTCCAAGCTCAATTTGGCATCGTAGAATGTCAGACGCTGCGCACCACTATCAAAACTGTTTTCATGCGATAGTCCAAACAAAATACGACCCACTATTTATATGATGCCGAGGAGCTTTACTACTCCAATTGTGTATCCCAGTACATCCCATGTGTGATGGATGGATGAAAGAGGAAACGTGCAAAACTTTGCTTGAAATTGCTTTCCCCTCCTTCCGCCAAAGAAAATGTTTCCGAGAGTAGGAAACGAAAGGAGTGAGACATTTGGCTGGAAGTTTCTTTATACAACAACCCACTATCAAATCAAATCAACCGTCTCCTTGAGGTTAGTTTTCCTTTCCATCAAGATGAAGTTGGAATTTGTGAGGCAAAGGACACCAGAGGCTGGAATCATGCACACATGCCAAGGATTTAATTTAAATGCATACGCAAATTAATTTCCTTTTTTAACAGCGATGAAAAGCGTTTGCCCTAATCCGAAACATTTTCTTTTGCTCAAGCTTCACACAAAATGAAACAGTTTAAAAGCGGATGTATTTCTTCTTTCTTTGGAATGACACAAAGGGTAATGATGAGTATGTAAGTATATATGTGTGAGGAATATCTTTTAAACGTTATTCACGGACGCAACATGTCCTGCTTTTAGCCAAAATGGCCACTTGGTCTAAGAAAAACATGCCGAGTTCAAAGTATCCCACAGTTATTTTTATTACTTTTTAACCTTTTCCTCCACTTTCCCAAGTGCCCCATTACTTGTAACAACACATACATATACGTACGTTCATTCAACTCAACTAACTCAACCAAAGTCAAAAGAAAGTTATTTTGATGGGAGAAGGGAAACGGGAGGAGAAAAGATAATGATGTAATTTTGTTGAGAAGAAAAGGAAAAAATAAATGCCACCAGCAAAGAAAAGCTATTCACTTTATTTCTCTGAAGACAGACCAAAACTCTACCGAGACGGGTTAGGATATATTCACTAAAGCTTTTTTGTCTTTTTGTACCACCACCAGACAGAGATTACAACTTAGGACAATGAAAATGATTACGGAGTAAGGACCAAGAGGAGAAGTTTTTTTTTATACAAAATATAAAAGCATGTTTCTGCTTTCCTCATCTTAAAAACTTGACGCAGAAAAAGAAAAGAGAGTGTATCTATTCCATCTTCAACAACTCGTATAGTGCTATAGTGTCCCATAAAGTAGTGTAGATTCATATGAGTCAGATGAGCGAAACTAAAATCCGAGAGTTTTCCCAACTTTTCAATTTACAAATGATACAGCTTACACCAGGCAGCACAGCCATCAGTGCTTCTAGCCAAAAACATTTTCTAATTAATTTGATTGAATAAAAAGTAAAAAATACTTTAGAGGATCGCATTCGCAAATGTTGAAGAGATTCTTCTACTTCACACCAAAAGGAAGACTCTTTGTTAATGAAACTGACAATATAATGAGAAAAAGGTTGATGCAAAAACACAATCCCGTGTTAAGCGCCGGTACAGACCGAAACAAAATCTTTTCAAGTTGATAGCGGGCCAGCAACCTTTGCTCATTAGCGATAATGAATATTCTTTTGATATAAAATAATATAGAACTTTGACTAAAAATGAGCTAGCATAATATTTTCATCAATATGAAAAACACCGCAGCTTATTAATATGGTGGCTAATTAATATTTCAGGCAATTTAGGAACAAGTCCTCAGTTCCGTTAATACTGCTAATTTAATAAGGAAATTCTATATATTATATACATATAAGTCATAATATTATAAATCCCGTTGGTTTAGGCTTCTGTAAAAGACAAGCTTAATCTAAAGCGCAATATATATATATATACGAATATTTTAGACTTTTTGTGCACCACTTTGTCAACTTTGCCCTCAAGACTTTTAATTTAGATAAAACGACACACGATGTCCATGTCGGCTAACATTTGTTTGTGATACACAAAAGACAGACTAGTTTCAAGATGAAAAAGACAGAAAAACCTCTGCAAGTAGGCACTTATTTCGTCTTTATGCGACTTTTCATATTTTCTTTGTCCAACCGATGCAAAGAGGCTTTGAAAAAGGACTCAAGTTATGATTCGACAAACAGCTCCAGAAGTTGAAAGCCTGACGCAATTAACATGGTAGCCATTAAAACTTAAAACGATATGTAAGTAAGAAAACTAATCTCGAAATGTGCCAATATTATTTAGAATTAATATATTGCTCATCTAGTCACAAAGATAATGGTACTAATGAAGGGAAAATAGTTTTATGATGTGTGTGGCCTTTTTCAGACAAAATATTTAAATAAAATGAGTGACATATATGTCAAAGAAAAACTCGAGGCTCCCCTACTACTCATACGAGCCCTTGTTAACTAATGAGCTATTGTTCAAGCTGACGGCGACGTTACTCTGAAATTTGAGGCTATCTGGGTACGAAAAATGATAGGATATCATGTTATGTATGTATCAACTAGTTCTTACTTGTCAAATATAATGCATGTTTATTATTCTCCGAACATCTTTTCCACATTGCGATGCGATATTTCTAGCGCATGGCGAAATCGTGCAGTTTTTATCTTGATAATTACGAGATCAGCATCCAAACTGTTATGAACTCAATTTTATTGGCAAGTCCGACCCAATCATTTCAAGCTCCATGTTGATCGACATGAAAATAATGAAGTTCGTGCATAACAAGCTTTTATTGGTAATGTCTAAAAAGGGGATGATGAGAAGCTATCTTTTGACTGTGGAATCTGTTCCCAGTTCCCTTTCTGCATCAGTACGAGAAGACCATTACACGTCATTTGAAGAATCCTACATAATTTTTCACTACAAGTCAGAGATGCAGTCGTGCATCGAAAATTGAGTTTTACATTGTGTTCATGAGATAAGCGAAAAAAATAATCAGTTGGAGTGCAAAAAATTTATGCATGAGTTCCTATAATGTTCTGCTTTATACATGAATAATTCATTAATTAATTGCATTACAAAAAGAAGAAAAAGTTTTCTAAATGGAGGAAATTCGAAAAACGATGAAGTGAGTGAAAACTTGTTCCGTAACCAATACATGCAATGCAATCACGAATTAGAGCTCTACAATTGTCATTTCGTTCTCAACGAACAATGAGAAAATTATGGAATTCTCAAGAGAAATGTAAAACGAGCTAGACAGAACTCCCATTAACTCTCACAATGACACTCGAGCACGTACCATTTTTTATTCGTGCAATTGCTCATTCATTACTTAAATTGGTTGCAGCAAAAGATTACAGATTGACGAACAAAATCCCTTGGCATATTTTTTATTCCAGTTTCTGGTAGGTAACGCATACTATATAACAAAGCTAATATACTCCGAAGCAAGGGCTCACCAAAAAAGGAGATTGTCAACTTCAAAAGCGAAAAGGGAAACTTTTGAAACTCCAAGTGGCAGCGTTTCCTCCTATGAAGTGTTTTAATAAATAATGTTATACTCATATAAGTATGAACAAAGTGTTTTCCTACTCTATTATCATATCACGAGTATCCAGAGGACAAAAAGTTGTTTTCCCTGTAAAAAGTCTGAAACTCGACGCCTGCTGCTTGTGAAAGCATTCTGATATTGTGGTGTTGGGGCCAGGGCGCCTTGAGCAAAGGAGAAACTTAACCGGCTACACAACACTACACACACAACTTCCATTCATATGTGACTTACTTTGTTCCGCTAAAAACTTGTGTTATTTGTTGTGTACTTTAATTTACGATTGGCTAAAGTTTTAGCACGATACTTTCATTTAAAGGGAAATTTATTAAGTTGGTGAAACAAAGTCAAGAGAGAAATAAAAAAGAAAGCAACGCATCAAATATCAAGAAGAGGGAGAGATAGTGGGTTTTGCTTGCAACACAAGCCATGATTCTTCCCAAGAGCTCTTGGAAACTTTTTGTTCCTTACAGCTACAGATATGAGCTATGTGTAATATGATATGATGTATGGAGGTACATTAGTGCATTATATTTCTATGTAATGTCATTTTCCCAACAACGGCCAGCTCAGAAGAAAGGATTGCTTGAGATGAATCTGTTTGCTAATAAGATAACGGGCTTTTTGACTGTCGACCGGTTTTGCTGACGAGAAATAAAATAAGTTGTTCCATAGTTTTTTGTGCCAATTTGTTCAGCTTGAAGAGAAATGACATGGAGATGCAGAGGAGGGAGAGCAAGCAGAGTCTAAAGAAAAGTGAAGGAGAAGAGGCTACTAATAAATATATATGACAAGGAGGCGGACAGTCACATGAAGACAAGACGAGTGCAAATGAATTCATGCAAAAAAATGTTCTAACAAAAACTCAAAAAAGATTTGTCCCCAATAAAACGCTTCTTTTGTAGCGGAATTAAATGGCATGCATGAGGTTGTTTTCAATTGAAAAAGACAGAAACTAAAATGATATCCTAGTATACCCAGTGTATCACTTTCTGGGGAAAAAAATCTAGGAATTTGTAACGTAAAACGTGGTGAAATAGTTTTCCCATGCTAACTCCATATAAACAGACCGCTGCTCACCCAGAGCGTTCTCAGTTGGAAGATTTCCACATAAATAAATTTTATCTAATGCATTATGATAGCGGTTCCGGAGGAAATTTCAACAAAATCAGAAAAGAAAAGCGGTGTGCGAGAAACATGTCATGTACTAGTTATGATATACCTCCAGAGAACAATCATCAACATCAACATCTTTGGGGCTAGGCAAACGTATTCACTTCTCAGTGGAAACTGCGTAATAGATGAAAAGGCAAGAGAAAGCAGGGACTACCGCTACGTGAGCAAAATTTCATGAGAACTGAAAAGAAAGGGAATGAAATTTACAGCTGAAGCCTTGAATAAAAATATTCATCTATCTTCAAATTAGGTTTCCAACTGACAGCCTTTATTTCCTCCACTCCACAGCTGTTGTGAATGGAAAATTTTAAGAGAAATGAAGGGAAATTGTATGGCTCTCTGCCTCCTGATTGCAGATGTGTAGCAATAGGTGACTACACTATTTAGGTCAAATTCCATTGTACATGAAAATGATATTTTGTAGCGTGGAGCAAAAATAATGAGTATCGAGCACTATAATAAGCACTCATGCTAATGTATTCAATAATACCCCGGCCCGATATAGCTCATACATTACACTTGTGTGAAGGTGACTGACTCTTTGTATGGAAGGACGATTTCAAATTGGCAAAGCACAAATCTTGGGCACCAACGAAAAATCCCACTTTTTCATGTTGACAGCCACTTCTAGCATCCAAGACAAATGGTGCGCGTTGCCGCCCTTCTGTCCGCCTGCTTACTCTTCTTTTGACCCTAAATCATTTAGAGAATTGTGTCAACCACCAACACAACAAAGTAAAGTAATACAAATAAAAAAAGAATGTCGTAGCTTTGTTACTCTCGCCGCAATGTCTAGGACATGGCAAAAATTGGCTTAAGTGCTGGTGACTGACTAGCGGGCGTTATATTTTTTGGACCCAAATAATAAATGGCGACTTTTTGATCGTCCTTGTAAACCTGTTAGCTTACTCAACTGTGTCATATTTCCATTTCCCCTCTATCTGTAAATTATAGGGAAATGCAGCTTCCAATCGAAAATGAGCCAAGAAGACGAAAGGATTCTTTTAGCAAGAAGTATCCGACACAATAGGCGGCTCAATTTATGAATAGAATGGAATATAAGTGTCACCTATATATTTTTCCAAGATATCTTATGAATACCAAAATATAAAATATAGTCTCCGTTCAAGCAGTTGCAGGGAAGGGGGAGGACCAAGACGGCTTCCAAAAATAAAGGACATTTTTTTCCAAGATAAGTAATCGTGGCCCACAAACAAGACGGCAGCGCTTTCCATATGAAAAGGAAAGAATCTTAAACCAAAATGCATTACTGTATTTATCTACGTCGAAAGCAGTCCGCATCTTTGTAGTAAGCTCAAAAACGATGGCCAGGAGAGTCGTGAAGAATTTTATATTCATGCACGCTCACACAACCGGCGTATATATCTTAATCAGGAGGACATTCCAGTATTTTCCATTTTCATCTTTCATCATTTCTGTCAAATACATGTATAATATGGACTCTGCAGAAGATAGCGTGCTACTTTTTCCATACTTGAGTAGAATATTATTAGGTTATTGTGTTATAGTGAATTTAACACAAAAGTCGTTATCTCATATGTTTGAAAGAGAAATCACGGCACGGAACGGTCCAATGATAATAATATATGGTGTTTATACAGCTCTTTACTTTTAGACGGATAATGAATATAAGGAAAATTTCATCATCTAAAACTGCTTGTCATGCCGTTTTCTGGGCAAATGTAATCAGAATAGAGAAACGGTTTAGGGAACCAAATTTTATTTTTATCCAGAGATAGATCTGCTGCACCCAGAGAGACTATGAATACAAAACAGAGGCTTTTATTTACGAATTCAAAATAATGCTTGAATCAAGTTTGTCGTGGATGTAAGCAAAAATGTCATCAGCCGGCTGAGTGGATAAAACGATTTATGACTTGGAGCCATTAGTTGTGATCATCGGAAGAAAAACATTTCCATATGTTTGAAATCTTCAAATATTGTTGCTCAATCTATATAAATAAATAAGGGTTATAAGCGGAAATACTTGAACAGCGAAATGAAATTTTCGTGCGGTATTGAACATAATGAACTAATAAAGTGTTTAAAGGTTACAAACCAATAGAAAGAAATAAGATGGGCATAATTATAATAGCTAAAGCTGTACTACCTTGACTTGCTTGATATACAGCAGTGAAAGCGGATGTTTTTTAAACTTAATCTATCATATTACGCCTTAATTTATTTTCATTTAGCAGCTACACGTGCACAATATAAAATTCCGGCTGATGAACTATTATGTTACGAAAAACTCTAAGCTAAAATAGTTTTTAAAATGCCAGCACACTGGTATCCTTCACCTCATAAAATGTAATTTTGGCACTAAAAGTTTTGCCCTTATTATGAAATGGAAAAGAATGGGGAAAGCAAGGAAACACGTAATTTCATAAATGCATTCCCTTCACGCCTTTTTGTTACGACATGAAAGCAGCTCTTGAAATAAAAATTTGAAAGCCCTACTACTCCTTCTCTCACTTTGCTTTCACGTTCCGTTCATTTCATGGTCTCTGCTCTCAGAAGCACTTATAGATTCAATTTATCACAACATGCATAAATGGCTAAGAGATTTTTCCTTTTTCGTTTGACAGAGCTTTAAACTTTCTCCTATATGCTGGTTCCATAGTATTCTGCATATAGTCACTCACTCCTTTCACTTGACTTAAAGAACCTCCGTTATGGCATAAAAATTTGCACTTCCCTGATTTCCACTAGATCCTCATCGTCTTCCTGGTCGTCTAAATGGATTTCATAATGTATGAGATTTGATGTTATTAAGCTGTAGGTCGCATACTGAAACCTCACATACTTCCTGTGGGAGGATGTTTGAGGCATGACTCAACAATATTGATGCTTTTTCATACTCACACACAGCTCAAGATTCGCCTTAAAAATAGCTACCTTCTACAAGGATTAAATGTTACTTCCAGTCGATGCACTCTGGCACGTGATAAAATGAAAAATATCTGTATCACTTATCGCAAAGTGCCTAGGTGTACTCACTTTGAAGAAAGTCCTTAAATTTTCACTCAGAATGCAATTGGTTACAAGGAAGGCATACTTGATCCCAATTCATTTTACTATTAAATATCTGAGGCTGCGTAGTACTTCCAAACCTCCTGCATCTACTTTGTGTTATGTGGATATTACTTTTGTATGATAATACTATACATATTTTTTACTACGTTCCGTTTCAAAAATACGTTTTTTGTAGTGTCTACTTGCAACAAGTGGCCAATTATCTTCCCCTTTCAGGTAGGCAGGAAGAAAACAATGAGATCGCCAACGAATACCGATTTATGACTTTTTTGCTCATCTGAAACGCGGAGGTAGTAAACCCATAATATTTTAACTGTATTTCGTGCCGTGTCATTGAAATTCACTATTAAAACGCGTTTTCCAATGTGTTCTGTATTTATTTTCATTTCTTGAGATTACAAAAGGCAGACTCCAATTACATCTTTTATTAGCATTTTACTTTCCCTGTAAGAAATTCTGAAACTGCAATTCCACGGTCTAGTTTGCATATAAAGCACACAATTTTAATACCGGTGCAACTATATGCATTAGCTTTGTTCCAATGTCTGCGTTCTCTTGATTTCACTTTAAACACGTATGTATAAATATGTATTTCAATTTTCCTTCATGTGTTTCGCTATCTAATTTGATGTGAAACGACTCCTTTGAAACCGATTGCTTAGGTAGACAGAAAAGACGTCTTTGTTCTAAACCAGAGAATGGGAATCGAGTGGCATTTCAAATGTTTTAATTTGCATTTTATGGGTTTTCTTGATAACCGAAAAGGTTGAAAAACTGTTTTACTGGCTAATATTTAACCAATTCACGGTCCCATTCTGCTAACCATCTTTCGACTTCCAAAGAAACAAGTATGTAGTTCAGTCACAGCTCAGCTCTTCCCAACTCTTAACTTAATCCTTAGCGTCAATGTTTGTAATAGACATCAATCATTACGACCAAATCTTTGAGGCTTAAGCAAACTATAATCCGCTTATCTATTGACAATATTTGCTAATGAACTATAGTTGGAAAGGTTGTGATTTGTGATCTCTCTAATTAACGTGATCTTACATAATATATATGAATATGACCATTTTCAGCACAATATTAAATCGGGTGTCTAATTCATGGAGGGTAAAACTAAATCGGGTCTCTTATATAACAAATCTGTGGCCTAATTAATAGTTTACGGTATTAAAGATTGCGGTTGCGTCAGTCGACCAACAAGTCAGTAGTATTTAATAAACAGCAATTAATGATAACAGAATAATACTAAAATTTCTTAGAAACCGATTTATTCCAGGTGAAAGTAAATTTCGTCTTAGGACCGCATTATTTGTGAAGTCACACATTTTAGTTACATTGAAAGACATGACATTATGATAAAGTAAACAGACAGTCTGCTTCAGGCTCTGCACGTTTTCAATCATCGTCATATACCCATGATGCCCCACACAGTCTAACAACATGCCATTTTTCATCTCACCAATATAGCTGGTTTCTGTTTGTAATTGATAGGAACAGAGGAACCGAGGTTTCAAGAAGACGCAAGTGGAAAAACGTTGGAAAAGTATGTGAAGAATGTGTGAAAAGAATGTAATTAGCAACAGCTCATAAATTAGAAAAAACAACACTGCAGCAACTTAGTTAGAGAAACGTCATAGCATATAATATACTAGTGGTGTTAATAATAGAGAGCTGCAAACCACCGTATACGTTTTCAAAGAAAATGTGGAATATGATGATGGAAACCTTGCTGGATTACAAGTCTATTCACGTCTCTTACAAATAAGTATTCTTCACCAGGAACGAAGACGAATGTATATATCGTGTGTGGTATTACGGCATTAAGCAAGCAGACTTGAATTGACATAGTAAACCTAAACGAAACACATTTTTCATAGCATAACTTTTGATATCCAAGACAAGAAACGTATAAGTAACGAAACGGTAATAATTAGTCATCGTGCTGTTTATACTGATAGAAATCTCCCATATCGTTCGTCTTTCTTCATTTTTATGAAGCACAGTTTGAGTCAAGTAAAACTGGAGGAACTAATGAATGCGAACGGTAATTGCATACTAATAAGTTCAAAGTTTTTCAGAGAATAAGATGACTAATTCATGTCAATGCAAATTTTAAGATTTGTTGTAACAGCTCGAATTCATAAATACCATTCGGAATCCTCATATCTTACGACTTGGTTGATCCTGAGCCAAACAACACGATTTCAACTTCCCTAGTTAGTATTTTAGGAAGTATTATTCATTCACACATACATACATAGTGAGTTGGTAGTATTTAACATTGAACCATATAGAAAACCTCAGTTATATTCATTTCGCTTCAAACAATTGTCAGCTTTACGAAGTGCCATTCAGCTCTGTTTCTCGCTACGTAAATAATATTCAATTCAAATTCAAGGTAAGCCATAGATGAAGCTCTCATACTGCCTAAAAAGGTTATAAATGAATATCTCAGAAGCAATCGACATCATAACAAAACTCAAAAACACGCATGTAGAATTAGTTAACGTTTATAGGAAACATGCACGAATGAATGAAATGTTATTAGCCGACAAGCATGTTAAATATAATACTAATGAACCCATGCAAAATTTTAGAGCAGCAAATCCTTCCAATAATATATACAAGTTAACAATTAGAAGTTACGCACTTTCAGTACAAAACACAGCCGACTAGTGAGCAAATAGAGTAGAACCCATAAAGGTCAAATGATGCTCGAAAACACTTCCACTTTATTTACTATCATTAAGTGTTCACATGATTTATTAGAAACAAATACCTCCTAACATCATGATACCATTTAGCATTTGGGTTTCGTCATCTACTTGTACTTTCAGCTTTACTTATCTTGTATTCACCTAGTAATGTATCCACAAAATAATATATGTATTATGCATTGACAGCCTTGAATTTCATACAATGAAATTTTCATTGTCATTAAGAACCCATTCTATAAACTTTTTTAGAGTCGCCATACCGTTCTATCAAACGTCGACATATATCACAGTTAATGGTTGAATTGTCAACATAACCATTTCATAGTAAAACCTTTAAAGTGATCAAAGCCCAAACTAGTACAGCGGAAAGCGTTTATTACATTAGCTAAAATGAAAAAGTCTCCGTGTACGATGCATAAATAGTAAATATCCAATGTAATCTAAAATAGCAGTATATTTTTACCCAGAAAACATGGACAGAAGAAAAAAGTTTATTCAAAGTGCTATCGTATCGTACATACGAGTCAAACGGTGACAAAGATTGCGCAATTCTCCTTTGTTGGGAACTCAAGCAAAAACTATTGTCCGACAAAAAGTTTATGGCAGAAATAAACTTTTTTTTGTGCTAGCAGCTACTAGATTTTGATTAGATTTTTTAAAGACGACGAACTCAACACCCTTCAGCTGGCATGGAAAAGTCATAAAGCGCATCTGTCAACAACAGGAAAAAGCAGGACAAGGAGAAGGAAGATGCAGAGAGAAGAAAAGGGACGGCAGTGGCAACACCTGTTTCGTTTCATAACTTTCCATTGTGATTCTCTTATCATGGAGTACATCTATATTAATATTATAGTCTATATTCACTAGAGACAAGATGTAGTAGAGTCCTTGATGGTGGAATAAATACATTTTGAGCTATAACAAGTTCAAGCTAGCAAGAAGAAGCCTATTATGCTGTTTGGCTTGGTTTGGACGAGTACGTGCCAAAAAGACGGAGCTTGCTGAATGAAAGACGACGTGTCAAAATAGTATACATACAATAAGTTTCGACCGGATGGGTAGCACAGATGTTGCCATCTGATGTATTGTTAAATTGAATTTGATTATCTAAGAGGCTACATGTGTGTGTATCGTAACTCGTGAGCTATTTCTGCCGTCAATTTCCATAATATTCGAACACAAGGTCTTATTTTTATCAAGTGAACGACAGGCGTATGAGGAAATTTATGTAAATTTCTGGTCATAAATGTTCAGCAACTTGAATTGAGAAACTAAAGAGCATATTACGGTTATGTTGTTTGCTATCTCTGAAATTGTGTTTAAAGATGCGGCATGTAGTTTAGAATTATTGACCATCGATATTAAAAATCATTCAACGACGCAATATCATCTTCCATGCTATGACACAGCCTGAAAGTTTACTTAATCGACAAGCAGCTACATTGGAGCAGTATGATGATTGCGATGAACGTTATTGCTGCTTCAGAATTCATTTTCGGAAAATGGTGCTTCTCAAACATTTCCAACATCATTACAAACTTTTTGTATTATCAAGTCCCTAATTAATTTAATATAACGACCATGTCTATGTTTTTGTTCAGTTCAACTTGACTTTCAAGACTCTTCATTTGCTTTGTAGGGCTTGTAATCATTAAATTTTCTATCAGACTACGAATTAGTTACAGGTTCCATACACAAGTAGTGATTGCTAAAACCTTTGTGCTCTTGATTGCTTTTTTTAACAATTAACTTTGTAAACACTTTAGTCAACTTTTTATTTACAAACTTTTATTATTTCTCGCATTACTCCCCCAGTAGCCTAGTTTCAACAGCAGACTTTGCAGAGAAAGTTTGGAAATTACATATTGGAACTGGCACACGGCAAATGAAAGTACTTTGATTTTTGTTTTCATTTTGCTCAACACAACATAAGCAAATCAGCACAAGAGTGTAGCGAAAGTACCCCTTAGCTCTTATGTCTAATTTGTTTTTTTGTATGTTTTTTGTATGCTTATTGCTTTGAATTTACAGAATAAAAAAAACGTGTTTTATGCTTTAGAACGGAGATGTTGGTTCATTGCAAGCTATAAGTTGCAAACGGTGCTTTTTTAGCTAGTATGGCTTCTTCACTTTCTCCCGAAAAATTCATTATCTAATCAACAACCGTTGAAACTAATGAGATGTGCATGTGTTACACACAATATCTGTCTAGCTTGAGTAAACACTAACTATCGATTTGTCCAATTTTTTCTACATCCCTGAACCATTCTAGTTAGAGTATATGACGAATGAATTATTTTTATGATCATTGGGACTGAAACGCTCATTACTTACATCAAATTCCGAATGAGATAGTCAGGATAGTTCCCATTATGATGTTGATTATCTATAAGTGAAAGTATGATGAAACGAACAACTTTCATTCAACATCCTTTCATCTTCCGCAGAATTAAAGGCAGACATACAAACAAGAAGATCGTTTCAAGACTTGCCGATCAGCACAAGTTCCTGTTCCATCAAAGTATATGTGGAGTACGTACGTACAAGTAGTAGCTGGACAACTATCATGATCATCATCTCCACGTTTCCTTTCCACTTCTCCGTTTTCTTGCGTGTGCAAGATGAAAAGAAAACCAATAATCATAAAAAGTAAACGAAGCAGACTTGAGTTGAGTAATAAGATGACATATAATAAGATGATGTCTATCATACGCCTACCCTACACACACACTACGTTCCGCAACGTACGCATTCATTCATCATATATGAAGCTCACAATCTTATTATGCGTTCTCTTCGTGGCATTCCATATCCATCTTCTCATTAAAGTGATGAGGAAATTCCGTTTGGAAAAACATCTAGGTCTTCTTTCCCGTCATTTTCACTCAGAATAGCATTTCCTTTGCTTATTCTTTATTTGCCCGGTGAAACTAAGCCACTTCCAAAATACGTCAACTTTAAGAAACTGGCATTAGCCGTGGTATGGATGGCCACCATTACGGCTTTCGAAAACATGTTGTAGTACAGCATGGACGACAGTTCTGCATGGATGTACGTAGGTAAGTAATCATAATCATCAGTAGCTAACTTACCCAGCAAATGCCCGTTTGCATTCACATCCCCAATCTAAATTGATATGAAAGTTGGCGAGAGTCTTGTTCTCTTACAAAAAGAAAGAGGATGAAGACGAAACTTAAAGGGCATAACAATCAAAACTTGGACTACCGCTGGGAATTTTATTTTTATTGGAGAAAAGTAATATAATCCCCGAGTGAAGTTTTCTCTGGCTTGTAGCACAATCTACAAAAGAAAAAGTTTTCGTGCATGTTCTCACTCATATCATAATAGTGTTTCTGGATAGTTTATAGTATGCCATTTTAGGAAGGATAAAAAAGTTGAGTGGAAATTACGACGGAGTAAGAGAGAGAATCTGCCAAAAAATACAAAGCACCTGGAAATATGTCTGTGTATATGACGTGTAGTAAAGATAAATGCGGAAGTGAGCAATGAACTTTTGAAATCTGCTAATGTCAACAAACCAATCAGAAACTGGGAAAGGAAAGTATCAGTACTATATATGACATTTAAAACTTTTTTTCTCATGTGTCCATCAAAACCCCATCATCAAAATTGTTCTTCAACTTTTCCTGGGTTATGTGGCGTAACTCAACCCTGTGAAGCAGTGGTTTCTGACATCAAACAGAAAGTAAACATATCGCACACATGGATCCAATCATTGAAACATTGAATAACTCTTTGAAAAGTATCGAAGCGAATGGACTTGTAAAGTTGAATGAAACACTTCCAGGTGGTAAAATGAAAGTACAAGTGTTACAGGAAGTGGGATACAGATATGCTGTAAAATTATATTGCTGTGCAATATACAAACATGAAGCAAGGCTACCTTTTCAAATTGCTTCCATGTTCTCAAACAAGTAAACATGCTCCGTGATGTGGAAATGTACTTTCGATTCATATCATGGAGCTCCCGTTTTCCTATCTAGTTATATATTCTATTAAGCGATAAAGTTAATCAGTTGAAGTTGGTCTATATATCCATGCAAGGAATGTGTACACGATGAATAATGCACGCATAGTGTCGCATAGTTGTATTTGTATTTCACACATGCGAAGTGATCGACCAAAATAGAGTGCATAAAGTTCGGAGAAAGGAATAAAGCAAAACTATTTGAACGTCAACTTGAAGTTATGAAAGCAAAGTTCCATCAAAGGAACGTGTATAGTGAGATGACAGCATGTTTTCCTGCTGTTTAATGTTATGTAGGAACGATTTCCGTAAATATGGAGGATCAAAGCAAGCATTGCAAAAACAGAACACTCTTGACCTCCACTCTACGCACATTCATACAAAATGTATAGAAAGCGGAAATTCAGTTAAGGTAGCTCAAATTCACTGCTCTTTACTCTGAACAGGACCAGCTTAGGAAATAAATCATTGGATCTACTGAAATTAAATGCATTTTTGTTATTTAGCTAGTATACTGTATATTGGTTATGGACAAAGATGCTTAAAAATGTTGTTGGAGTATATGCAATGCTTTGTACACAATTTATAAACATAAAAGTTTCCAGGAAGTTTCCAGGAAGTTTCCTACATTAGAAACTAATCCATTAAAAATTGAGTTAGACAAAGTTGGACTTTTTTCAAGACCATTCCTAATTTTCAGCCGACTCCATTTGCATATATTAACTTACAATCAGTATAGAAAACATTCCATCAACTTCGGTCTGTAAGCAAACCTGTTGTAGCTTACGGCTACTTGGCTGGTTCCAAAATGTCAGTTGATCTTAATATAATAACTTCATGATGGTTAAGTAAGTCTAAACTTTATGTAACAGGCTGTGGAGTCTGTGACATCACGTTGGAAGGGCATAATGTCACATTGATAAGTCTGCCATTTGGTAGTTGTGAATGCATACAATTTGCTCGTAGTAAATTGACCATGTACAAAGTTCAAACCAACCAAACTAAAGTTCAAACTGGAATCTATATGAGATACATACAAAAACTTTATGAGTATAAACGGGTAATTAATTACAGTTTGACTAGTCGTAACGTAATGCTCGTAAAGTTGAAGTAAATGGTATTTGATAAATAGACTAATATTTGTAGCGCATAACAAGTCCGCCCAAATAATCCGCATCATACATACATACTAAAACTCACTCTATGTATAAATGGGTGGTATATATTACTGTGATAATTTGGACCTTTCCGAATGCCATCAAAAGTTCTTTCACCCTATTCCTTTGAATTGAAGTTCATGCTGTGATATCTAGGGTCCGGAGAAATATATTTAAAAACATGTATTATAATGTTATGCCAAATATACCTGAAAATCGTTAGAATAATATACCTTATAATATATCTAAAAATCGTAAAAATATGAACTATAAAAAAAAATATACTCTAAAAATAGCAATAAATTGCTGAAATATACCCGAAACTTCTTAATATATATTCTGAAAATATATCTGAAAATCAGTAAAATAATGTTGTAAACGCAATGCAAGCATTCTGAGATACAGGTTGTTTTATCAGTCAAAAATCATCATTTTTGACTGTCCCATAACCTAGATATTATTGACAACATATTTCCTGTGAATTTACTGATGCTAGAGTTTTCTTGGTATTGGTATCCACGTATTGACAAATAATTCGAAACATTTTCCTGAAAACGGGTTACTTTTTCATGATATATGTAAAACCGCAAATATATTAAATATGCAATATACCTAAAACCCAAATATGCAAAATATCCGGAAACTTGGGTCTCAATGACCTATTTTTTGCATATTGTTGCACATGCAAACGACATATCTGTCAGTTTACGGACAAAAAGTATGCAAAATCATAATAGTTTTCCGGACCCTAGTGATATCTAATATGTCTGTTAAAAAAACTATATAAGCATATCCCAACATATAGAATTAGCAAAGTCCAACGTCCAGCAAACCAGCTTGAACAGCAGGAGACTTTCCAAGTAAAAGTCGGTGACTGAAAACACCCTTGAGCCGAGAACTTTCACAGTATTTGACGTATATATTTTACCTCTGGCAGTAAATTGATATAGGAAAAAGAGCTACACAAAGTATGGATTGCCATTTCTGCTATATTTTGAAGTGACACCAGTCAATCATGATTATCCGAGAAAAATGATTTTCATAATAATATGAAATCAAGACTGATGAGATATTAGGTCACATACGTAGAAATGCTTGTGTAACTTCATTAAAACAGTGAGCCAGCACAACAATACATAACACCATATACATACCATTGCTTGGTGAGATCAGATTTCTTCAAAAAAGAAATTAGTTAAATTCCGAATTCCAACCATAATAGGCTTACGAAATTATACCGTTGAAACATGAAACTCTTCATGCCCTTAAGAACACCAATACATGCTTACCACTAATATACCGTCACTATTTCATAACTTCAACTGCGTCTTACGCAAAACTTTTGATAAGCATAATTATTAGTATACGATAACATACACAGCAGTCTCATAACCATCTTAATAGTTTGATAGTACAGCTATCTAACATGTATGTATGTCTAGTCTCCTTTTTAATGCGAAAATAAATCATCTTGTTTGGAAACACTTCGGAACCAATAACTCTGCTCTAATGGTTGACGCCAAGTGTATTTCTTATCATGTATGCATTTCTCTAGCTAGATTTACAAGAGCCCCACAAAGACTAAAAAGTAACGAGCTGAGCCACACGCCCAGCAGATTATGACTTATGACAAGGAGTAGAAGACCAAGTATTATTCGTTTCCTTTTCTCTGAACAAAGTCAAGCATTTTACTGTTACGTACAATTTGTCAAAAATGGTTTATGCATTTGATTTGTGAACAGTCGAAATAAGCGTTTTATAGAAGAAAGACCTGGCTAATGATGACTGGATGACGAATACTTCCAATTATGCGATAAGAGTGAAACCACTTCTTTATAATTTTCATGTTCCTTTTGTAACACTTATATGAACTAATTCATATTGCGAGCTCGTGGCAAGAAGGAAAAAAATACTCTAAAATAACCCTTTGCCCTTTTCCACTCGAATGATGATAAACTCATGTGATATTGTATGGTCTTCATAAACAAGGCAAGGCGCAATGTCAACAGATGGTAAAATCCACTAATAGAATCGCAGACTCCTCCAGTCTGTGTAGGTCCAATTATAATCAATAAGTCTCAGTTTTCCCAACGCAAACAAAATTTGTAAGTCTATTTCTGCAGGATCAGCAAATAAAATAAACTTTATAAAAATGTATGGCTTCATCATCGTCTCCTGTAAGCTTCTGCCCCATGGGACAGGATGGAATCAAACAGTTGGAGTAAATGAGTGGCTTACAATAACACAATGACGTAAGATTAGCAACTGAGACTCCAATCACGAGCACAAAATCGCCACAGATAACTGCAACTGCAGAATCCCGATCCGATCTTATTTATTTGTTGAGTGAACATACTCTGTGTCTTTTCCTCTCCAATCTTCTAAACTTTGCCATGATAAAAGACGAAGATCAAGGCAGCATAAAAATATACACGTCTTCTCCTCAGTAACTCACTCATCCATCCACCATCCAGCCATGGAAAGTAAATACGTGAAGAATAATAACAGGCACGAAGTACCTTGTAAAAAGTAAAACAGCTTTTTCTTGTTCTTAGATCTCATCCTCTTGTTCCACCACCCAAAATTGTGAGTTATCAAAAGAAATCCTCCAACAAATCTACTCAATTTTCTTCAAGTATATTTGCTGAGAACGTGAGTTATTAGTGATGCACATCTATATCTGAAAGGGGGAACCGCCAACCTTCCCCACAATATCATCGTCCTATCATATCAGCTCCTTTCGTTTTACGTTTTCTATCAAAACTTTCAGAGCCTCATTATGACGCAATATCATTTCCTACATGTAACCACCGAAAAAATATGCCTTACACGTTTATTTTATCATCACCGATGCCAAAGGCGCTGACAGAAAAGAAACGCTATCTGTTGGCCTTGTAACATGATCCAAATACAAATAATCGATTCCCAGAATAATAAGGCTTCTTGTTGAAGAATCTGTTCCCATGAACTTCCATCTTTAACGAAGTTACCTATAAAAACGATATCTATGAACATTCCACATTTCCTCCTTTCCAGTTTCAAGGAATATCAATATGCATGAAAGTCTGTAAAAGTATATTCAATCTACAAGTAGTACATATACACGTATCTAAAGATACGCGGACAAGGCACGGCATGTGTTTAGGCAACGTGCTCGGCAATACAATGAAAGCATGGCTATATTAGATAAGAACAATAAACAGTCGAGCCAGACTACAAAAATTCTACTGGAAGAAACTACATAAGACTCCTAGACAGAACCTTGAAGGTTCCTGGTATGTAAGAAACTGCAACGGGGTAATAATATTTTACCAGTAACAGCAAGTCTGGGAATGGAATAGATACACATTTCTGTTGAACAAACGACATGACACAAAGATATTAATATATACTAATATCATTGATATGACACGACATGACCTGATAAATTTAAGACCTCTCACGCTCCTTTTTCTCCAGACTTCAATTATTCTATCCAATTGTGCACAATCACCAACTGACAAATGACATTTAGAAGAATGTTAATATTTATCGCTCTAGTTAGAGTTGTTGCATGAATATCGCCTTCATGTCATACATATCTGGAGAGTGCTAAAAAGGATAGATAGATATGGCTTGTAAAAGGGAACAGAATGACTCCACTAACACCATTTTCCATTCCGACCTTTTATCTTCAAAAACACTCATGACCGTGCAAATTGTATTTTTCATATTTCATAAAATATGTCACTCCAGTAGTAACAGCAGCTTGCATGCAACGGAGAATATGGGTCTGGAATGACGATGTCGTTAACAGTACTGTCATTTTTGTCACATCATCATCATATTCTTAGCATTTTATACCGTTCCATCAAATTAAGGTCATTTGATTTTTGGTCATCTACTAACTGTACCATATTGCATGCCGGTTCTAATTCAAAGCTGTGTCTACATGACACGCAGTCATCCATTAGTCACTAGGCAGTTTTTTGGGGGACTACTCCATTAGTGATGTGATGTTAAAGCACTTTAATAAAATCTCATTAGAGTCAAGTGAGTAGCGTCATTGCTACATTTTTTAAATGTTTTTCTCTCGCGTGCATGGATATTTATTCATATCTTCCATTTCCACTAAATGTACGTACGTACACCATCACTGAAGTAAGTTCCAAGAAGAAAATTCAATTTCTCACTCCTTCCTAATACATTCCAGCCACATTGTTGTGTAAGGGAGCCCCCTTGGGATAATTTTTTATGGAACGGAATGCTTCAAAAAAAAAGCTTTTATGGATTTCGCATTTTGTAAATCCAAATCATGACGCAAGTAACAAAAAAAACAGCAACTGTTTGAAGCCAAATTCCAGCTCACCAGCAGACGCTTTCCAACACCAAAGTGTTGTTGTAATGAGTCTGGAGAAATGTCTCATGGGAGTCCAAGAAGGCAAAGAACTCTCTTTGTCCAAGAATAAAATTACTTGTTACTAGTAGGTGGTAAAAATGGTTACTTGACGGTTAATGCCGCAAATTGCTTCAAATTACATGTCTTGCGTAATCCAACCGTTTTCTTGTACTCGCAAATTAAAGATTAGATTCATGGCAAAAAAATATACAAAAATGTATGAGCTCATGAGCCCCATGACGGTAACAAGACAGTGAAGGTCAAGTTTTCGGTTTTTGTGATTCGGTGTTCCTCCATAATCTAAGATAACACTCAAATATTAATGGTTTGAATGCATGTTTCCCCTTCCACTACAATTTGCTTCGTGTCCAGTAAACAACAAAGCAGTTTTGGCATACCAATTTAATATTCCACCATATAGTGGTCTCGAGTGAGTGGACTCGAGTGTGTTTTATATTTTTTTCACTAAAAAACTCAGCCCATGTCTTATCTTAATCACTCCCATGATAGCTATTCAGTTGTTGGAAGCAGAAGATTTAATGCCTTCAGAATTACAAAGCGAAAGCACAGCAGGCGAATCTCTGATAAAGCAGCATGATTTTTTAAAGTAAAAAGAAGAGGTCTCTCACCTTATCCATAATAAATTTGCATGCCTCCTCCTTGAGCGTTTTCAGAGTGAGAAGGGACGTATCCACTGTGGCCGAGTCTCGGACAAGGCCAAATTGGAAAAGGAAAGTGACTTCGGTACTGCTGCCACCTTCCATCTTCCCTTTCGATGAGCCTCCGCCTTTTTTTCCTTTAAAAAACTTCAGCTTGACCGTTTGTGGGTCACACGCGCTTTCCCAAAATCAAAAACTGGGAAGAAGAAGAAGCCAATTGTTACTCTTCTTCCTAAAGCACTGAAAAACTGTGTTTTATACACTTTTTTTTATTTCTTTGTCGCGTCACTTAAAAATCCACCTGGCGAAGATTTCATTTCGTTACATGTCACTTGTTGGCAGAGTCCTTTCGGACAAAGTCCAGAACGAAAACTTATCCTTTCAATTCAACAAAAGGACATCTCAAGGAACAGGTCAACTGATGCGAACTCGTTCCGAATTTTAATTTAATATTAATTATTACACTAAAAATTCTGCAATCGAATCCAATCCAATACAATTGTTTGTATTGTATAATATTATTTTTCTTCTCCAAATAGCAACAGATCCCTCACGATTTAGCTGACTGCCAAAAGCCACGTAAGGAGAACACGTTTGTCGCTCATCAATAATCACTTCACATTGGGACCTATCGAATGGATGGTCATTCCTTCACCTTCTCGCAAGGCTACACAATACTCGCGCAGGTATTGAAAAAAAAATGTACAAAAATTATTCTAAAAGGGTTAGTCGTATCAGATCGTAACTGGCAATACAACTTGCAAAATATTATAAACGACAGCAGTTGACGATAATAATGTTTGATACAAAGTCTAGGGTAGGGCTGAGTAGTAGTAAACGATAAACGAATCTCTTGTGTTTTTTATTATTATTTCAGTTGCAAACTCAACGTGCATTAGTAGAGAATGCAATGCACCTCTCCTGCGGTTCTACTACCTACCACGCACTGAGAACATTACAATGTCACATGCCAACAAGAACGAATTGCTGAGTTAACAGTTACTTCAAGTCAACAATGTAGTGGAGTTGGAGTGACCAAGTTCAGCACTGAAGGATTGTCTGCATGATGATGATCATCATTCCTGAGGTAAAAACTGAAAGATCAACTTGAGCCTGTGGGTTGCAAGATGACAACATTGATTTTTTAATGTTTGCAGGCTGCTCCGTTGACGACGACGACTTCAATCTGAATCCCTCCTTCGTTTCTTCGACATACCTGTAAATGCAGAGAAAAAAGAGAAGGCGTAAGTACAGTAAAGTAAAGAATAACAATGATGGTGATGATGATGATGATGCATAATGCTTTTTTCAAAGGTGAGTAAGAAAACAACAATGCAAAAAACATTGCAAACTCCTTTTTAGCCATATGCACCCCTTCCATATCATATCAGGGTAGCATGCATGCATATGTATGTGAATCCTAGAAGAAGCGAATGGGATGCGAACTGGTTCTGGTTCTTGAACGTTTCTCTTTCCATCTTGAATCTTATGATTCAATCTCATCATGCTAAATTGCTAACCTGTATTGTATTACGTTACACACACGCTAATATAGTATGTGGTAAGTAATTTGGGGGCTACCCAAGGACAGAAAAGATTTGATTGTACAACAATAAAAGAAATTTCACTAAACCTAATGGCCATGGCCTAATTTAAAGAATGCGTATGAGTTTTTGTCGCTTTTTGACATGACTGATGCACAAAGTGCTGCACTGATTTTGTTTACTTGTCCATGATATTATGATGTATTGGAAGGAGAGAGAGAGAGATAGATTAATGTTACGAAGAAAATTATTAGTAAAAAGGTTGAACGATTCAAGTTTACTTACAGTTATGTAGGTAGTCTAGCTAATTCTCACAATATCGATAAGAAATTATGAGTCAGTGCGCATTAAGTTAGTGTCCCCATTTTGCTATTATGCATAATGCACACCTGCGATGCAATAATGGCAAAAATGCAAGTGTACGTAATAGTGACAGTAAAATGGTGGTGGCTCATTCAGTTCTTGTGTAACAAACAGAATGAATGAAGTTTGACTGTTGTGACAAATAATCACATACTGTGAGAAGGAGAGCTTCCCCAGGTCTTTTTAATGATTTTCCAAGTGCAAGAACAAGTGCCACGGTCAATTAACATTGTCAAGAACAACACCACGCCAGTTGTGATTATCGGCGGCACAAGCACCACAATCATAAGGATATTCATTATATGCAACTGTGTCGGTGGTGAGTACGTCAGGTTTTACAAACCGCAACGTATTTTTATCCTTAGTTGTCGGCATTCACGGAAAGCCAATGGACAGCAGTAGCAGTTCATACAAAATTTCCGTATGTATCACACACTTACGCATAATGTGATATTTGAAGACATTAGTGGATTTCACTAATAACAATAAATATTACAACATTTCCCCAATCACTCTATACGTCATTTTTTGTGCAGGATCTGTCTCATTTTTAGTTAAAAAATGACGTTATAGATAACTATTTTTTTAAAGTTATTATGGGTGTAGCTAAGTATAGATAGAATCTAATTGAGTTGAGACCCACGTCAATGATAAAAATGTTATGAAATTTGTCTCACTATAGCCCAACTACGTCATTTGATACTTGATGCACCCCAGAGAATCCTGGATAGAGGAAACGGATAATGGCACCAATGACCTCTGGATTACAATAGAAGGTTGAACAAGTGGAGAATGTAAAAAGGGGGAATTAATTTACCACAAAAAGATGCAATTTAAGCATCAACCTCCGGTCCGTGGATAAACGAAAACGAGCACGAACTTGTCTTCACTGCACAAGGCAAACTGCCAGGCAAGCAAACCGTTCTAACAACATTATCTCTGAAGAATTGTTGGGTATTTCATGTAAGTACTTACTGTAATTTCTTTTTCATTACACTGACTTTCGTTAGCCCTTGCCTACTTACGACTCATCACATCACCATCGACTATCGACCACCAGAACTAGAAGTGTATACAGAGGGCCAACTAAATGAAGAGTCTTTATACCTGTGATTAGTCAAGTGAAACTGGGAAGTTTTCGCGTGCTCTCCCTGGCGCCCTGCTTTGTTATATTTTGCACTGCTACCATAATTTAAGTGACTACAGGGTAGAGGTTTTTACTTTGTGCTTACACGAAGGAAAATGTTAATGATTTTGATTACGCCTCTAGCTTTGAAATGAGATGATGAGAGAAGAAAGAGTGAATCAGACTTTCAACATGATATGATCTGCATGTATGTAAGGATCTGGTGCACTGGGTAAGAAGCACAGCACTTCATCAAGTGAGAATAATATATAGGCCTGGGTGTGGGTCTGGGGATGTAAGTAATCAACTTCAAACCAACAAACACTCGCCTGTCGTTTCAACAAGACCAAAATAAGATAAGAAATGATGGTCTGCACAAATTGAGGTTCCAACTTTGTGCAAGTTGCTATTAAGTTGGTTGAAGCATTACCAATCCAATATGTATTGGCAAATTTAGCCTAGAATGGATGGATGGATGGAGGCAGAAGAACTTGAACAACATTACTTAATGTAAGTGAGCATCTTACGATTCATTTTACGACGTTTCAAAGCAATCAAGCCATAGCTTTACAGCTTCACACTTACAAGCTTTTCCCATTCACACATGTCCATAAACCTAAAAGATGAGTAAGCAACATATAGATATAGTTAGCTTCAAAAATATGATCTTTAACAATAATTGCAAAAACATCAAAGAAACTCATTGCATCAAGTAGAAAAATTTGGATGAGAAGATGTTTGACTTCTAATGGTACTTTCGAATTAAGCAGTAGAAGCAATAGTGAGCGTTATATGAGGTGTGATATGATCTCATCTCATACAAAGTTCAGTTAGATAGATCATTTCATCGGTAAAAATATATACGAGTAACATAAACAATCTTCTTCATGTTACTTTCTATATGCAACATTGATTACTCGGTTTGTAAATAGGTACATGTAATATAAACTCCGCTTCTACGTACGTAGAGCAAACAAACAATGTTATTTTAGTGCAAATAGCATGTAGCACAATGTGACTTCTATCATATTTCTACGTCCATATATATTGGACAAGGAAAATGATCCATTAAAAGTACTCGCGTCAAACATTTATCTAAAAGTAGAAGCATGCATGGTCATTCGTGGAAAAATAGAAATGGAGATCACTTGCGCAATATTTTTCTGGCAAAGTCCATTATTAAGCACGTGAAATTGCATCCACATGTCTGTTACTTTTCAACAGTCACATCTCTTCATTTAAATTTTCTTATCATTAGCCATAGTTGATGTTGATATAAACAATAATAATGTATAGATTTTTCGTACACGCAATGTGATCTGATCTTTGGTTTAATGCGTAGAAAAAAATGCTAGAAAGGGACGCTTCTGTTCAGACGAGTATTTTAATGTGGGGTTTCGGCAGTATGACGAATTGATATTATGTGTGCCTAACCCATTGTTTTCCAAAGTAGAACTACTTACTTACTCTGAGCGATATATATTTTATGTTCATGCATGATTGATTCGAAGGTTTTGTCATCAGTCAAGCATGGAATGTCATAAGAAGAAAGGTACAGTTGTCAATGTCATTTGATCCCTTTGTTTCAGCTTTGAAAAGTAATTTACAATGAATCTATTCCCTACATACCTTTTTTATAAACCACAAAATGTATTCGTTGAATGAATATAATTATTATACATTAAAATACATTGTGGTTTATGTAGGAGGATATTTGAAATGACTACATCTATTTATATTCAAACTGCTACTGTTTTCTTACACAACACGCTTTCATTTCTTTCATTGAACGTCATTTTACACGTGGACTTGTTAGGTATGTATGATTTGCCCCCGTTTTAATTTGAGTCTTCTGGATTGGTAAGGTAGCGATGAACCCTAGTGAAATATTATACATACTGGGTTACACAACAAATATTGCGAAAGTAAACCTCGTTCTTTCGCTCTTTACAAAACTTGATTAATTACTACAGGTCCTCTAATGGAAACTGACATATGACACAAAACTTCATATCCATCTCCTATCAACATTTCCATCCATTACAAAAGAGTAATCCAAACAATATTCTTATTCACTTCATTTGAATACAGATTCAATTAGGCAGCCAACCCAACATTCTTGCTCCTGGGTATGTATATTATAGTATCCAACAGAAGACGCAAGGTCAACTTTGCTCATCATTAATCTCTTTTTCGAGCACATATTTTTTGCGTAAATCCATTTTCCTGGGAAAGATGCTGACATCCCTATATCTGCCATAGCGTCTTAGCATATGAAAAGAAGCACGCTTTTTCCTCCTCCAGACAGAATTCATTATATTAGATGAAATATGGAATGACAGCAAACATGCTTATAAAGGAGAATCAGGTGAAGTTCCACAGAAAATAATGAGATGCTGAGTTGACTACTCCATATAGTATATGTAGTATATATTGCTTATACGAGTTAAGGAAAATCCCATTAAAATGTAAAACACCACAGGAGTACACGTATGTGTATCCCAAACGAAACCAGCTTCAGCGTTTTTTCGTCTCAGACTCCAAATCCAATTTCTATTTTGACATCAAACATATAATCATGAGTGTCACAGGATCAGCCCCCGAAATTTCAGTTCGAAAAGCAAGCGATGTGATATATGCAAGAAAACAAGGAGCGCAGTGGGAGTGAACTGCATGCATACATAAACGTCTTATCATTTTTGAGCGTGTAGCACTCCAATTCCACCGTCCTTGGCCTAACTCTGAATGAATCTATTGGAAATGAAATGGAAAGCGCTTTTTCAGAATCATCATAATTTGCATAAATATTATATTACATTATGACGAGCGATATATGGAGCGTGATTTATCATTTTATCCGATTTCAAACGCTTCGATCTGCTATATATTATGTTTATCTCGGTTCCGCTCTCGTATCGTATCTCCAATGTTGACTCACTTGAGTAAATGAAGTTCTCTAGAACTATATCAAGGAAACAGGCAATCGGCAATATTCAAAAGGGATTTCAAGGGTTTTGGATTAGATTGGGATTGGTAGTCATTTCCTGTTACTCTTGAAAACATTTCAATATTTGCCAATTTCAAACAACAATACAAAATTCAATTTTCTCATTGTGTTCCTTTTTTCTACTTCAAAGATGTCAAGGAATTTCTGTACAACAGCAACAGGGCGAATCCAACCATGTACACACGACGGAACACTTCAACCGGAAACCTGACTTTAGAAACTTATGTTCTGAATATTGATACATAGTAACATATAGCACAAAATGACAATGATATCCTATATTATCCGTTTGTAAGGCCGGTACAGAATGGGGTTTAAAAATGGAAATGAATATGCGACAAGCAATTCGGCAAATTACTTTGAGCCGGTCATATCATATTCATCCCTATCAAAATCAGGTTGCTTTTGTACGTTTACATAACAAAGTAAATATGTCAGGAACAAGTTTATTGATTCATGTGAATCAAAACAAAAATGGTATACTTTGGGCATTGATGTGAAACAAGTACAAATCTAATATAGATAAGAGAAAACTACAAACAATCAGCAAAAATACTGTCGTTCGAGTTCGAGTGACGTATTCATGGGAAACATTATATTATTGTAAATGTGTCATTTTACTGATGGTTGTGTTTCCCTTACCCGTTTTCATTGTTAATTTGTATATGCTTTTTTTCTTATAAAGGCATATAAGAGGATGATTTAATTCAGACATCTGAACTTGAAACTGTCAAGATATTTACCAAAGAAAAATGTCTGTTTGATGGGTGAATTGGAAAAACGAGAAGGATGCTCATTCAATTCAAACGAATTTGTACAAATTGATTAAATTGGAGTGCTTAAAGAATGCCAGTAAAAAATATGAACAATCAGTTAGTTTATTGGAACGTGATTCTGAGTTATTGTCAGAAAAATTGTAGATTATTGTTTACATGCTTGTAGAGGGGACTAATATGATGGCACTAGAAAATGGAAAACATGCAAGGCTCGCAGTACGGCACAAGAGACAACATTCCTCAGCATCTTTTTTCAGCGTCTTTCTACTTGCCTTGTTTGGCATGTCGTTGGTTGGTGTCTGCAAACGCAAGGCACATGACATGACAAAGAGAATAACGTATTACGGGGAATCCCGCAAGATCCTACCTGTAGCAATGGAAAAAAGAGGACAAAAAATTTCTTCGCCTTCTCTCTCTCTAGTTCAATGCTCAGCCAAGCATTTCGAGTGGTACACAAAGGACCTTTGCTTGATATCACATCAACTTGACGCATAAAATACCAGTCAACCTTGTCTTTTTGACTTGAGTATAAATTTAAAACCAGAACCAAAACCACCTGATTGACAAGGGAGAAGAGAATATAGTGTCTAACCGCAATAAAATAGTGTACAATATTACACAAAATATTTGCCAGTCTCTTTACATACGTGAGTTTAAAGATTGGCCGAAAATATGTAAAAACGACAGATGAACCAACAAAACCAAACTACATTATTGATACGCACAGCTTTATGTTTAATGGATAACCCCAACCCTGCTTGAATGTCCTATCTCATTGTGGCATGTGAGAAGCACGAGCTCTGCAAAGTTATGCTCAAGAGTTGAAAACATATAAATTCTTTACTTGTTTCAAGGAGGTTAGTTAGTTGTTAGTCCACATGAAATAACTTGTTTATCCCCTGATTAATCTGGAAGGCATACACAACACAACAGCATCATATGAACTGCACCGATGTGTATCCTCACAAAGAATTCCAACGTTCACACAACTCATGCCAATAATATTATTGCTGACTATCTGTTGTGAATATCTCTGCATACCTGAGTATATAGCAATGAAATTTATGGAAATTCCTGCCAAACGTTGTAAAATGCATTTCACGTCTGTCATTTGACTTTGGCAAATTGCATCATATAGGATTTTATATGTCTTTAGAGCTAGATAGCTCAAATTCTCTACTCTGTGGTTCATTAGTAGGTAATGACCATTTTACCACAACAAAAGATTAAGATCGGTTTCATGGAAGGTGGAAGAAAAGCAGCAGAAGTGAGCCTCAATGTATAATATGACTATACGATTTTCATATTTCAAAAGAATGCATTATTAGTTAAGTCCACAAAAAGAATTTTTCGGATGAAAATATATGTATACTTTTGCAAAAAGAATAAATTTGGCATAACTGTTAGTATGTTGTGTTTTGGTGGTGGTGGTGTTGGTTGAGGATGAATATTTAGAGTCCCATATATTTTCTAACAAGTAAATCATTATCGTTGTGGGATTTACCACAACACAAAGTTATGATAACATGTGAACATTATGCCATATGTTTCAAAAGTAGACTGTTGGTTGTGGTTGGTTTTTATCTGTCTCTCATTCCTACCATTCCATACGGTTCTTCCCATAAATGCGGAATTTTGGGATAGACTCTAATACATTCTTAGTTTTTTTTTGGAGAAACCACAACAGACAGAAAAAAAAGTTTCATGAATACGTAAAAGCAACATACCTAAACCGCCATTTATTCTCGTATAAAGTAAACCAAGTCTTATTGCCTTGCTAAACTTTTTTTCATTAGGAGAAGAGCTGATGATGGGGTTCTTCTGATAGGGAAAAATTATGGGAACAGCAACTAAAAGCCAGATATGTAATGTAAGTAATGCCATGCTTTTTTTAGTGACGTTTTCATTTCTTCTTCCGCAAATTTATACATCCATAAATTCTGGTGGGATTCACACTAAATGTGTCCTACTCTTGCTTTTTTGTGTTTATGAGAAAATAAAAAGTAAGTGCTTATTAGCTGTGAGTGTGTGAGTTGTTTAAGTTGTTGTTTAGCTAACAAATTAGATAAGCACTTGCACTTTCCGTAAGTAGAGCAGTAGCGTGATTAATCCTCAAGATAATTTTGGCCATGCGGATTGGATTGTGGAGCTTTTTTTATGACGTCAAAGATGTAGAGAGATACAGGCTCATCCAGAAACAGAACAAGGACATAATTATTGTATAACTTAGCCGAATGCACCAATGCACTGTCCGGTTCAAATGATCTATGCACAATCAACATAAATTACGTCATCACTCCAGACAAGTTGTAGTAAGCTTGGATCACAAAGAATTCAACAATGGATCAAGAGCGTACCTACTAAAGAGGATGCGTTTTTTATGTTTCTGATGCTGCGTGTGGTTGTTTCTGGGTTTGGCATTTGTAATCTAATTCTCATGTTTACAATTAAAATAGAACCGGATCAGGATGCTTGTTATTAGCACGTGTTATGTAGTAAGTTTGATCCTGGTTCCTCATTCCTTTATCTTGAACCGATTTTGGAAGATATCATAATGGGATATCCTGTTATTTCCGGGATTACGTAAAATGACGTCAGTGGTAATGTTGGAATAAAATACAGAATGATAATAAGTTATCAGTCCATTTCTTTAATGGAAGGAATAAGGAATAACCTTCACAAAGTCTTACGGATGAGCTTCAAATTGAATCCAGAAACTGGAATATAAGAATATTTCTGAGATGACTCATGATTTCACTCAACCTTCTCCCAATTATGAATCTGGCAAAGACATTTATTTTCTCATGAAAAATCCCACTTCAAAGCTGTAATGTAATCTCCATTTTGCTGTATTCATTCCAATTCTTAAAAAAACGTCTAACAGATCATTCGTTAAAAGATCATTAAATGCAGATTCGATCTTCCAATGCTGTAATCCTTGGTAAGGAATTACTTTGGTTTCATTCAGCATGCAATTCAGTGATAATCTGCTTCTCCCATCGCCAATTCCCAGAATGAATAACTTTTACCTTTGATCTGGATGACGAGATTCTCTCTTTCAAATTCAATTCGATTCACTGAAAATTGTGAATGCAAAGTATGTAAACTAGTTGGAATTTTATTCATTAGTCAACTTCACAGGACCAACAAAAAGCTCCATTCCTCCTGCGTCTGCAATAGACCACCGCTTTCAAACAAAGAAGAAACGAGATGCCTTCTATAGGTCGTTACAATAATTACGGATGTGATGGTAATTCAAAACCTCAAGATCCAATAAGTAAAGAACCCTACCATTAGGGCAATGTGTAAGCACCTACCTAAATATACTATGTTTGTGTCAACTTGATAAAACACGAGCAAACTTTTCATACAAATTCAAACTCTGCGAATTTCCAATTTGGAATGGAATTTGGAGGATGGTGATGATGGTAGTAACAGTAACCCCACAGAAAAACTGTTTACACTCCAACAATGAGAAAAGGGAGCTTTCGTAGGCGACATCGACAACAAAACTTTGTTACCTCTTCGTCTCGCCTCACTAATTCTCCCACTTCATACATAGCAAACCAAAGCAATACGGAGCTCACTTACATTTTTAGCACTTCATCTCTCTGAAAGAATGGAGGCGCAGGGAGACGGGAAGAACTCAAATATAAAAAAGTTAACAACAAACACCGCACGGAAAACTATTGACGTTTGTATGATGGTTTTCTTCCTTACTTTTTGAGTAAACTTTTACAGCAAACACACTCTTAGGTACATGATTCTGCTATGCACAGAATAGCACGTATGACAAAACGAAAAATAGGTTGAGGAAACGGGTTGAGTTGAGAGAGTGGCAATGGCAATGTTGCGTTATACATGAACTCAACTCTGGGGATTCGATAATTGTCAACTTAAGTACAGGGACAGCATTTTGGAGATACTTTGAGTTGAACAAGAGTCATGATGATACAACCTTCACACATATTTTGTTATTCTAACAATATTGTTCTACGAAAAACGTAAAACTCTTGTAGCCAGTGTCACTCTAGTAGTTGTAGATGTGCTCGGTCCTGTACTTGAAAAACAAGTGGCTTTTCTAATGATCACCATCATCACATCCCATCACACCAAGTATACTATGACACTGCCACTACACACCATCGAAATATTTTCAATAGTAAGGTGCTGCTAGGCGAATGACTACTCACAGAAATGCTTGTACTCGTAACTGTGAGTGCATTCGAGTTGAAAATGGAGAGAAAGAGAACCGCTAATGTGATCTGTTCGTAATCATCATATGACGGCACAAAGTGGTGCTACAAAAGAGTTTCATCACATCAGATCTGAGTAGTTTAAGCTTGGAGTCGACATTCTAGGTTTAGTTAAAAGTAATTTCAAGTAATTTTTAGGTGACGTGGTTGAGCTTGTCGTTACTAATGTACTCTACACTCTATATTCAAGGGTATTTGGTAGCCTGAAAGAATGTAATTTCTTAGCTAACAATCATTGTCGTATGAAGTACCCGCATGTCTATTCTTGCGAAAATTTTGTGCTTCTAAATGAATGTCCAATCATTTTTGCTCCCGTTGACAATTTCAGTTTTGCTGATTCGACTGATAAATTCATAAGTTTGAAAAGCTGCGATTATGCTGAGAAACCCATTTTCTTGATTATGATTGCCGAAGCAGTTGGTCCAATGCGTGAGATAACGTTGTCTCTATACTGAACATTAATACTATATTCATACCTTATCATGTCTATGTAATATCTCCAGTTAAATAAAACGACTTCAATACTATAACCGGAAATTCATATTAACTATAAGTTCGCATGTAAACACGAACTTTAATTATCTTGTAACACTTAATTTGTTTAAGAATACATCGCAGTGAGATTTCATTACGTTCCCTTTCTTTTCCAAAGTGTTTGATTGAAAATAGTCCATTATTATTAGGTTGCCAACAAGAAATGGGATAATGTGTGCTAAAATCTCATTTCTTCGACAAGATGTGAAGTGCTATAAATATGTAATTTACTATTATTATATCCATAAAATTCAATCACGGGTCTTGTCAAGAAGCCATTGATTCTCACGCGGTCTCTTGACCTCTTTCATCAAAAGGCAAACCCGTTGTTCTCCGAAATGTCAGGCAGTCACCTTTAAAGCCTTTTAATTTTGTCTAAATCGGTTTGCTATAGGACGCAACAATCAAATTCCAAATACCTGTTAACAATACGACGTGAGCATGAGCATGTGTTGCGTATATATATATCCCTTTACTTACTATTTACAACACAAGAATCTCACAAGAAAAGCGAAACAATTCAGTTATATAGCCAATTTCCGTACACGTTGCATTGAGGTTGGAACCATTTGGGACATAATCTACATCGCTAGCAGCACATAACATGCACCTTATGACAAGAAATAGTTTGAAAGAGCAGCACTCATTCCTTGAAAGGTTCTCGTCCTTTTCTGCCTCAACATGAAATGAACAGACCTGAAAATAGCTAGCGAATAAGCAATAAACGGTAGTTTACTTTGCTACACATCCTCCACCAAACCTCATTGACTTCTCCATTGTGTATCGTTAATACAGTTAGGTTTCCTTCTAAAGTCATTCCTGAAGAAAGGAAGGATTTTATAGCTCACTCGATGCCAAATGTAACAAGTACGTCACAGAGATTAGAGACCAAGTTAGGGAAAAATGACCTTTAATTGCGCTCACTTCCTTATGCTTTCCAATCTTCTTCAAGAACCTAATATTAAAATCCCTTTTGTGTTCCATATCCACATATTATGACTCTGTTTCTACAGAATAAATCCATTTTCTTTGTAATGCGTAACTTTAGGATTTTTGGGGCAACCGGAAACTACATGTATTTAGAATGTACATGGTTTAAAGAGAAAAAGAGATATACAGAAGGAAATGGAAAGGTTAGTTGAGTTCATTCTTTTCATCTTTTTGTCTTTTAGCATGTCTACAGTCCAAGCCACTGGTTTTACACACAATGGTCATGAATGATATAAACATCAGGTAGATATACACATTAGTCCGACTACTTGAAATATAAAATAAGCTCTCTTTTTTATCTTACGTAATAGTAGCAGCTGTGGCTATGGACAAAAACTTTTCTTTGATGGGATTTACTTGTTATCGTGTCTGCTACTTACATGAAGTTTATCGGTCATTGTATTTTGTAATGTACCTGAACCCCATGCACTTTGTTTTTATCCACGGATTGTCCACCATCTATAGGGTAATAGGATTTTAAAACAGTTTAAAAAAAAGTCCACTCTGAACATCTTTTCTAAAATGTTGGTAAATTGAGGTCGTGCAGAGATGCAGGTAGACCATGTCATTGAACTGAACGTATGTATGCCAAGCCACTGGATTTGTGAGCCCCTGATCGAAAAATGGATGGGTCCCTTCTGGCCTGTCGATCATGGAGAGCTTAGGGCTGACTAGTGTCATTTCAACATTGACACCATTTCCATATCCCAAGAAGACACTTGAGATTCCATTTTCAATTATCTCATCTGTACCAACTAGATTATGTGCGTGTGGATATGTGAGAAGGGGAAATATCTTTGTCAGCTTCCGCACTAAACCTTGAGCATTTATCGTTTGTGCCAAGTTGTTTCAAGTAGGAGCTATATATCATGTCAAAACATAACATACGCAATAGAATTAAGTATCAAGTTCAAGTTTCTATTTTATGTTTCAAGTCAGCCAATATGACTGCGTTGCGGTTTCCTGACACAACCAACAACTATTTCACGTATGAAATGAGAACAAAACTTTATATTTACGCGTGTATGTAAAGTATGTAGGTTGCATAATATTTTGAGGTGACACCAAATACCGTTAGTGCTGGTCTTTGTGATCCCATGCGTAATACAAAATCCAGGTTAAAGGGATGTAAAACAATACTGCGGATTACATTTCTTGGATGACTAATGACTTTATAAGTTTCGGATCACATGACGCCAGAATGACAATAAACAAGCCTGCTTCCGCCTCTTCCTTAGCATTTAAATGGGTGACGTCACATAATTTTTATTAATTATTTAGTAAACAATGGGTAATATGCAAATGTAAACTTTTCCACAAAAGTCAAGAGCTTCATAACTGTGTACGAGTTTCCAAGAATTTGTGAAGGTACTAAATGAGTCATCACACAATTTTGTGTACAAAATTTGTGTAAGATTGTAATAAAACAAGTTTCTATAAGATTAGCATTTAAAAAGTGGTTTACCAGTCGTCTTCATGATATCGCTGTGATCCATTTCTTAGATAATCAGGTCATTGTTCAGAAAGCAGTCTGCTCATACATAACATAGCCCACATTTACAGCAAGAAGGAAATTTTCCTATATAGTTTTCATTCTTCACAATTTTCTCGTAGTTTTAGCTGATCCTAGCTGTTGCCAGTGGTCCTAAAATCGCAAGTATTATCCTCAAAAAGGAGGAAATTATCTGGCAGGGATAAGACCACTGATGATGATGAAGACGACGATGAAAGGCAAGCTTGATTTTAGTGCCAAGTAAATGGGCCAGGAGCATTATTTCCTTATTTTTATTTCCTGCACAAGCAATGGAGTTTTATCAATGCTGAAGGGTAAAGAAAGAAAGAAGAAGAAGTTTAGTCATAGATAGTAAAATCTTGAGTTTCCACATGCCAGGTAGAAACCGGGGTATACACATATATAGACAAAATCTCAATATGATATTCTGAAAGATGTAAAATGGATGGAGTCTGCGAGTAGTCTTTGATAGAAAAAAGTGTGTATACAAACACAACTGGTCCATGTGTATATTATGGAATACGTATGATTACGTCGAGAAGGTGGAGAAGGTCATTGCACTGGCACAGACAGAATCGCTGATATGCTCCTGCTACTACTCACACACAGCATGCTTTTGGCTTTCATTCCCATGGTGGAATGGTGGATGTGGCTTCGAATGCTCAATCTCTCAGAGACTGCTGAGCCAGAGCAGAACCCACTACCGAGCCTGTCTTGTGTGCATAAGAAACAAGGTTTCTGCAAGGTACTACTGATATGATACTATACAAGATTTCTATACAGGTTTTGTATACATTTAACCGAGAAAGGAAGCAGGCATGAAACGTTGTCGTAGCGTAAGATACAAGAAATATGGAGTGGAACGGTGCGACTCGACCTTAGAATGTCAAGTATACTACGAAAGTACGTAGGGAACGCAAGTAAGCATATCCTATATTTCACTCATCCCTCTGTTCCTTGCGTATAGAGATGAAAGAGAGCGAAAATATTATGCATAATATTTTAAGCTCTTTATATCACCATTTTTTTCTCTCTTCCGTGTGACACATGGGACTGCATAGGACAGCTAAGTGCATTTTCCATCTTAGACTGTGGCCAACTTCTTTCATCTTTGAGTTTGTTTTGCATCTCGTTTTAGAGATGAAACACACGTTGCTACTCAAAACTCAAGATAACTTGGTTGGGTGGTTGCATGTTTTTTGCAGTATCATCATATCATTTTAAGCTCGACGTAGCTCATGATTATGAGATGATGATGACACAATGATGCTCATTTTCTTATGATCTTCATGATTAAAATTCACGGGAGGCTGGCGTTGAAAATGAGATGCAAGAAGAGCAGAGCAAACAGAGATAGAGGAAAAAGATGGGCAAACGTTAAGGATATAAGATGAAAGCGTTTGGCTACACTTGTTCACCTCTTGAGTGTAACATTTAACGCTTGGGTTTTATCAGCATGGCACAACATGTCTTGATACTACCTTCATTATGAAAAACGCTTATGATCCCATTTCAATGTCGTTCTAAAGACAGAGCGTGTGTGACCAAATAATATGCAAATGAAGTTGGAAAATCGGAACCCAAACTCAGAGAAAATATGACAATGTGAGCAGAAATAACCAGGCTGGATAAAAAATTGAAGACGTTTGTTTATTATTAATTCCAAGGTTTTCTATTCTCGCATCACAAGATGGAATTTGCCAGCGTCAGCATAAGTAATCTCACATCACAAAGACAAAACCGTGCAGAATATTTTTATGGAGTTTAATAGTTTAGTAGTTGTCTGCTAAGCTTCCTTCCAGAGCCTACAAAATGTAGGCCTTACATACACGGAAAGACGTCATAATCACTAATCAGTTATAATGTGACATCGTACATGACAGAAAAGGGATGATGCAAGGTGAGAGGATGCTTTGAGTATACAGATAGATATCTGACTCAGCAGCTGCTAATAAAAAACCATTGTTTTAACGGTGTAACAAATTACGATCATTCCAATTACAGTTTTAGTTTTATTCATTAAGCCTTATACAGTAATTCTTATAGCCAGTGGCCACCAGAAAGGAAATGATAGGAAATTAAGTGAATTAGAACGGAAGAAAATGCAAATGTTTACTTTGGTGGGTTGATGATGGGAGAAACGTATAAACATTAAAGTTGATGAAATGGGAAATCCTTGGCCTGCTTATCAAGTATAGTCAGACAGACAGACAGTCAGTCATTATACATTAAATGACGGAAATCGCCCCGGCTGGATACATACACACAACTCATTCCAGAAAGTGCCGTGTGCAGGAGTCATCGAAATGAAAAGTGAAATGGAATATAACCATTTGGACTCGCTCGCTATAGGATATATGTACATTAATACCATCTATAATATTTATGTCGGGTGTAAAACTGTCAAAAGTTTCCTAAAGATGTGTTCAGGAAAGATGATGCTTCCTTCCATAGCCCCAGCACATCCCTTCAGTTGCCAATCTTCATTAATTAAATCACCTTGACTTTGGTTTGGCTTGTGGATGGAGAATGGAGTTCGACTTGATTCTTTAAGACATTGGATTGGATGGATGATAAACCTCCTCCTACCTTCAACCACCGAAGAAGGATGTATGGAAGCAAAATTACATGCCAAACTGAGCCACAAAACTGGAATGGAATGAAGCTCTCGAAGATGTCACTTTCATGCATCACCAATAACAAATATTCAATGTATTTCACAACATTTCCGTACTTTTAGCTATGGATGAATGGCAGATGGATGATTTTCAAGAGTTTAAAACCTCATGAAACAATGCTGAGCTTGTAGTTAGACAGCAGAAAGAAATTAGATAGCTCAAAGTTGTATTAACTTTTCTCATTCTTGTTTGCTAATACGGTTGTAAGTTTCCTCTTCATGGCTGTTGTATTGTGACTACATTCCGTGCTTTCAAGTAGTCTAAAAGCACTCTCGTTAAGCCAAACTAACTAACTCCAATTAAACTGGTGTACGTCTATTCTTCTATTTCGGAATGCGTGCACCTTTTCTGCTCCTGATGGCCCTGGCTGTGCATGTTTCCCATAATAATTAACGAAATTTGGGCAAAATCAACCTTCGTGACGTACACACGTAGGGAGAGATAAAATGTTCTATAGCATATACAAGTTGCGTGTTAAAACAAATATATTTTCTCTTGACTGCTTTTGTGTTTCGTACACATTTCACATTCCATTTCATCCAGAAAGAATGACAAAAAATTTGGTATTCTGAACACATAAATACAGCAGATGAGATGAGACGAGACGTTACGTGAGTCGAGTAACATAGTCATAGACATTGGTGTGGTGTGGTTGCAATGCGGTCTGCGGGGTCTACCGATGGCATAAAATGTGGCTTCAACTAAGCTGCCCATAGATGCAAACTATACTCTAAAATTGTTTGGCTTTGTCTAAATGCATTCAATTTCTCAGGAAGCGTCGTCATTCATTTTGTGTGGGGTAGACAGAAGGGAAAGTCCGTTCCAAAATCGTCCCAGAAAGCAACTTTACCGTGGAATGCTGTCAAAATGGATTGTATGTACTATGATGCGTCGATGAATCATTTGTTGCAGGTGAAAGTTCAGCGTATATTAAATTAAATCAAAGTAAATACGGTGAGATTTTATACCGCATATGGAAAGCAAAATATTTTTCTAATCAAAAGATAAATAACAAATTGGTGATGATGAAAAACAGCAATTAGTATTCAAGGTATTATATTTCATAACAGGAGGAAATCAGCAGCTTGCGTCATTTAGGTCAACAGTTAATGTTGATTTATTAATGAATTCATAGCAGGACCTTCGCATAGACTGACAAACCGACTGCATACATTTTGATATTTCTGACACAACGTAGGAGAAAATAATGGAATAATTCAACGTTGAACGTGAAGGACGTTCGCCTGAACAAGAATAACTAACTATTAATCAATTTCTGTCGTCGCCAACTACATTCGTCGTTCAAATACTGAAATTTAAAAAATAAAATAAAAAAAAAACACCCTTGTCCCTCAACATCATCCTGAAGTGAAAATCGTTTTAATAAGCGTTTTACAACAAAGCAATAAAATTGGTAAGTGGGACACTACATGACATATTAAGTTGACGAATAGGCACGAATAGAGTTTAATAGGAAATATAATAATCATAAGCTTATTTCGTACACTTTCTGCCCTGCGGAAATCCTCACCATATATAATTGTTTGGTGTCTATGTCTTGTGTATTTCTCGGAGGAATTTCAGAAGTAAAAAACTGTTTTGAAAAGCACGAGATAGAAGTTGGGAAGTTTAGTTGGTCGATGGCATTGTCGCTATAAAGTATTAAAGGCATTCCTAGGCAGGAATTAGAAGACAAAACGTGATCCGCATAGGCTAAAAATTAATATGAATTCAGATAACGTACAAGAATAATAGATTACTCTAATGGAGAATCCACATGTGCAACTTATGAGCGAAAGACCAAAGTTCAACACAAAATTCGTTGTTTGTGGATGTTCCATTTGTTTATGCACGCAAACGCATTACAAATGTATTCAGCCTCATATGAGCGTACTTTAATTTTGTGCCATTTATCTAGCTTCCTAATTTCCTGTTAGTATCGTGCCATCAAATGGCTCATTAGGGAGATAGCTTATATGCCCCATGTTTTTATGTAAGAGAGGAGTTGAATAAAATGCCATGTTCTTCAATAAAAGGATGAATAAAAGTCATCATAATCATTTGCTTTCTCCTTTTCATTTTCAAACTGATCTGTGTGAAAGGTAAGCAGATAATATTTAGCGAACAAAAAGGCTTGTTCATCATATTCATGATGATAATGTGGCTTTTTGTTCAAAAACAAAACTGTAGTATATTTACTGTACATATTACTTATGCATACGGGATACAAATGTGTTTTGTACCGTAAGAACAAGCATGCATTCCTTTCAAGGATGACTGGTTCCTTCCAATCATGTGTGTTGCGTCATAGCACGCATTGAAACGCACTATCACCCATGTGTCTGTTTTGTATTGAAGAGTACCAAAGAACAAAAGCTTAAAAATCGTGTTTTAAAGGAGCGGCATATTTCTTTGCTTACGATATAAATTGACTCGCTGCCAGATCAAGATCGAGTTGCTGGAGGTGAGCATTGACGTCCGAAGTGCAAATGTGAGTTCATCTTCAAGCGGAAGGCCTTGTTTTAATGATTTGCGAATTTCATTACCTCCTTAAATATTATAATTACATTCAAAACAAATTCAGCATACAATGTACTTTTAAACTTAAACATGAGCAACATGATAAAGCAAATGTTCCGATTTGTGAGAATGTGCTTATCTCGTGCATCCTCCTGATTTGCATGATCAACTCAAAAGCTACAAGTTCATGTGCAATTAATGCAATTACAGGACGATGGCTATGTTCGTTCCTCAATGGAAACAAGGAGCAATTTGTGTAAATCTACGGAAATCGTATGTGATATTTGGATTGGATCAAGCATGATTAATATTCAGGAGTGAATAAATTGGCTGGTTGTCCAAGGTTGATTTTGGATTGTTGCATAACATTTAGTAAAAACAATACACATCCTAAGTGTATGATGAAGGGACAAAACAAATTGCATGCATGTTTCATGGGAAGCATGTACTTCACTCCTTTTTTCCTTCTCCCTGTAATGTACACGTGATCATCATAGTTGTCATATTTGCATTTTCATTGATTGAAAATTGCCATAAACATGAGTGTAATGAGAAGCGAATGAATGGAATGAATGAATAATGAACAACAGTTGAAGTAATCTTTTAGATCATTGTATAACATTATGGTATATACACATACTATGAGCATTATAAAAAACAAACATGAGCATTGCCAATGAGCTTAATGAAGTAGTGTAAATGTCAACCTACAAGGTTCTGCACTTTTTACACTTATTGACTCGTCGGATAAATGAGAAACATTAACATTCACATTAATCTTCTTTGCAAACACGCATAATATACGCTAGAAATTTTTGACTTACATAATGCACAGGTCGGAAGGCTTAATGGTGCATGCACATATGACAAACCGCTAAAAAAGTAGTTTTTTTTATCGTTTGTCCATGTCATGTCAATTTTTTATCAATATACTTAGTAGAGAGACAACATTATGTCAGTGAACTCAATCTATTTTGTTCTGACTGACAAGAGCCATTTGTCTACTGGGCCAAAAAAAATTGTTTTCTTGCGTACAGCAAATAGGCGTGTGCTTTTTCCATGTCAAAAGCATGTCAAAATGGCTCTTTTGAAGATGACAGGTCATTTATTTATTTGTTTTGCTAATTACAATGCTATACTTGGTTAGATATGTTTTTGCTTTGTAATGAGTACTTCATCATGTCCTTCTGTCATTGATATTGCCATAATATGGGTTGCTCAAATGAGTCTCTTTCGTCTTCGTCATTAGTAATTGCGGCATGAACTTCCCCTACAAAGATTTAATTACCCGAGCTAATTTCACCACTCGACTCATCTGTCAGAGAAATAATGAGGTGAAATGGAAAGCTAGACGTGTCAAAAGGTCAACTTATTAGGAATGTTCATGACTTTTGACTTGACGTTAGCCCACATTTGTTGGTGTTGAAATAGGTAAGTATGTACGAGGCACGTTTTTCTATATAATTTTTTTTCAGGTGACGAGTATTAGGCATGAATATTTAGATGAGAAGATAATAAATACGGTTTCGCAAACTAAACATGCACACGTGAGGATATTAAGTAGGAAAATGTCACTAAAAATCAGAAAATTATCAGAAGCTTTTACAATTTTACATTGTATGTCTCGTGTCGTGCATGAGGGTTTAGTTTGAATTGATACGCTATACATTCAACGAAGTGATCAATCTCAGTATCGCAATGTCATAAAGTTTCGAATCTAGGCAGATGATAGACTGGGGAGATGAGATTGATGGACTCTTTTATTTTTATTTTTCCTTTTAAGTGTCAGATATGTCAGCGAAATACCACGTGAGAAATAAAAGTATCAATACGTCAGAATCAAAGTCACAAAGTTTAAGCTAATGGATTTGCTATCACTCACCTACCTACTACGCATATTGTGCAGTTGTTTACAAAAATATTTTCTGTGTTATCAACCAGCACTATTCATGCATACGCCAAAAATTTCAATAACATGTAAAATGCTTTAATGGTGAAGTTTCACAAGCAAACAATTTTACTGCCGTGGAAAGAGTCTACAGTGAGTGATTTTAATGCAACTAACCATAACCAAGTTTATTTTTATTGCACACAAGTGCGAAATTCATCATCATCATAAATGCCAACGAATTCTTTGACAAATATGAAAGGTAGGCACACAGTTTGCGATGCCAATGCTACTACAGCGCTTGAAGAGTTTAATAGTCATAAGCGTTTACCCTATATGTCAATTATGATTATAATAATTTATATTCTTATCAGGGATTTCCATTCATGTCATATCCAAGGGCTGATATAATTGCTGGGAGTGAAAAGGGGCTCACTTGAATGAAGGATGGTTTTGACGGCCCCAGGCTCGCCATTCATACCACACCATTTCAAGTTGACTAATGAAACTCTCTCATTGACACCTACATGCTATTGATGATGACTTGCATTGCCAAACGGAAGATAAATTACTTCTCATAATTACACCAAACATAATACGAGTCTCCGATCACGAAACTTTTTAAAAAGTCCAATAACGTGCTCCGTACGTCGTAGGCTCAGTTCTAAGTTGGTAGTAGTAAAGTCGGCATTGTAAACAAATATGTTTTTGTGCTATGTCAATATCAACAACAGCTCAACTTTTGGCTGCTTATGGTGGATTTAATGCTGTCATAAAGGTGGAGAGATAAGCAACATTTTTACTTTACACAACAGAAAAGGAATCCAAGCGTTAATGATAATGATATGCAGAAACACAGTATACCCATTGTAATATAAGACTCCAATCCAACACTGTTTGTACTGCAGAATATGATAAAAATCATTTAACGTTTTCCACCCATCAAAAGTGCAACCGCTTAAAAAAATTTATTATGATATGCAAATATTGCTTGTTTAGATTGCTTCCCACTACCACAAACAAAGGTGATGTCACAGTCTACAATAGAATTTTATTTCGTTAATAATGCATTAAATATCTAATAAATACATCTTTTAGCAGGATCCAGAAAATAGCTCTAACTAAACTATCAGCTATTCCACGTGGTATTCCATGTGACGTGAGAAACGATCGATTGATTGTAAGATAGCGTTATTGTGTCCATTTACTTGCCTACTCCTTGTCTATGAATAACTTGTTACACAAATATCTTTCCTACTCTACCCTTCTAATTTTTTATACATATCACACCAAAAACATTTAGGTTTTGCAGCACAAGACTACCATTGATCTGCTACAAAATTATCATCATGAATGAATGTTTTACCATTGTACACGTTCTACTCTTTAGAACACCAAGGAGCTCATATGGGCGAAACAACAATGGGAAATGTTATTTCAACTTTAACCAACCACATTGTTATTTGGATGACTCAGCAAAAACTTCAAAGATCGAGCATTTTTATCACATTCGCCATCTCAATACATTTTCATTCAAAGCTGGCGTTCGCACAGCATTCCATTCCAGTCCCTTTTTCTATAGCGTCAATCATGCCATACAGCGTGGTCCCATGATTCGTTGAATGGAGAAAGTGGATTCTTTTGAATGTATTTTTGTAACAACTGCTACTAGACTAGCCAGAGGAATTCTTTTGTTCTTTGTGATTATGATTCTAAACGTACTCCTCTCCATTCTTCGTTTCCTATTTATACATTGTTACACATCAGCATTTAAAGGTAAGCTATGCGTTCGAATTGTGAATGTAGACCTTGAACGAACACAATCATTTCAATCAGGCAGACTAGTTTTTGTTGGAACTCGTACACGTGTAACTAACAATAATTACAATTACAGTTGAGGTTTGCCAAAATTTAAAATGAGAGTAAAGGTTTCTAGTGAACTGTCGGGATTTCATGAGTAAAATTCTTTGAACCGTGATGTCGTTTTGTCTACCCTTGCTGTGAATCTAGTAGAATTTATTGAAATGCCTACCTCTGTGCATGTCAAATGTGCTTAATTACACATCCAAGTCAAGTCCGAACACTCATGAATACTGGTTTGCATGTCCACATCCTCATCATCAAATCGGAATGCCCCATGGAGGAAAAGTAGAAGAGATGTATTTTGCGAGAAAAATACATGCTTCTTGTCCCTGCTTTATAGTTAAATGTGCAAATGCGATTGTGTCTGCAACAATATGCAATGGAAATTGAAGCGGACGAGCATGTTTGGTATGCTCTTCCGTTTGGCGGATTTATAGCTAACATAATCACGAATCATGATGTACTACATTGCTGATGTTCTGTCTGTTGGAAAATGCATTTTCTAGGGAAAATGGAAAACCTCAAACGTGCAGATGGTGATGGTGGCTGGTTTCACTCCGAGCTGACTGACACCGACTACTGACAATGAAACCCATTTCTCACAGCGTTGCACATATTTATGTGTGAGAGGATACGGAGAACAACTAAACCAGATATTGTAGCTACACCAAAGTCTATACGTATCTTTTGCTTCTGTAGTGATTTTCAACATTTGCATATTGCTTATCCCAGCTTGTGTAATTTAACCACAACTCTACAATCAACGATATGCGGATGGACAGCATATGTGACTTTCCTTTGAATCTATTTCCACCAAATTTGGAAGCAAATTCTTTATTCTATTGTAGCACACAATGAAAGCGATGGTTATTGTGCGAATTTAAAAGGAACTCATTTATATGTACTTACACAATTCAAACAATAATAATTCTTTCTGCTTCACAAACATAGAGAGATAGATTCCAACACGGAGTTGATGATGATACGGTGTGTAGGAATGAAGATGAAATTGCCTACGGTGGTGACGGTATTTGCGGGCACTTCAATCATTAAATGCATGTTATAATGAGCAGAAGCAAAGGTATTACATACTATCATCATCATATGGTCTTTCGTGCCACTCTCTCCAGTGAACATACACTTTCATATTCAGATTCGGGATCGGGATGAAGGCCCTTTTGATCTTTTTAGTATGGTTTGCTCATTGCTCGTTCGTAAGCACGCCAAAAACTGGAGAACATGTACGTGCATAAATAAGTAATTGCTTGTGTGTCCTAATGAAAATGGAAAACTCACGAACGACTGTCTTCAAATTAATATGGATTACTGTTGTAGAGTGCGGGCTAGGATCAATAATTTTTGCTTGGATGCTCATCCCCAACTTTTTGGAATATTTTAAGTAGACTCTAGAAAAACTTTCAATGTATATGTTTTGCCATGCGTCACATTTACCTCATAACTTTTTTGAAGCTTCATGAGTAATGAATGAGAAATACTACATGCTCTACATATACCTCTTCGTAGCTTTATAGCCTCCTGAAAAAATGATGTGGTAATAATAAAAAGTAATCATTTTTGAATTTCAAATTAGGGAAAATTTATACATATAACCGTACCTACAATAGTTGTGCAACAACCAGAATGTCCGTCGTGGAGTTTATAACGGTTGAAGAAGTAGCGGCAATAGGATTCCACCGGGAATGAAAGTTTCTTTCTGGAAAAGCATGGGAATCTCAACTCAACCACTTGCTCACACACACGTTCAATGGGATGTGTAAAGAAGAATTATTTACTGTTATGATTATTACTAATAAAGCACGCTTGGCTTAAACAGTGGTGTGTTCCATCACTATATTTTTTCAGTTTTTTTCTCGCCATTCATGTTACATTACATATTAATTTTTCTGCCGAGTGTGCTCACCCACCCAGAAAATGTCAAGATAGTAGTAGATGGTAGATACCACGCGGAGTCAGCTAGACTCTGGAAAAAGTGTGTTTTTGTTGAGGAGAAAGTGGAAACAAAGGTTCTAGTAGGAACACACATAAACTCCTTTCCGCCAACATCAACAACAGCAGCAGTGGTCTTGTGTTCTCACATAAAAGGAGAAATATCCAACGGTGAGGCTATTGTGTTGAGGAAACTGCACAAAAAAGGTCTTTGAGTTTAGATAAGTTTTCATACAGCAAGGTAACTTGCGTCGACATTGAATATAGAAAAACGCATCTGTTTTCTTCAGACTCATGCACACGTGCTGTTCGTTGACCCTAAGGCCGTGCTAACTCTAGCTCGTGGTCACACTCGCAAGGTAAACATGGAAAAAGAGCAAGTAGAAAATTGTTTTGGTACTTGGGCTTAATATTATTTACGGGAAGTTAAAGCGGTGCGGTGCTTTGCCCCAATGTTCGGTTACGTTACTTTTTGAACACACACAGAAGACGAATGATGATGTGTGATAAGAAAACTGGAGTTTAAAATCCAATATAGTACTTGTGCTCACACTTTCTCTCCCACATCAACACACCAATTGAAGATGTGTAATGTTCCGTAAACTTTCAATTTTTGAACCTCTCACACAACGAAATTTCAATAGTTCACTTGGTTTTTTGGAAACTAGATTATTTTTTCAATTTTCTCCGCTTCCCAAAATGTATTTTTCCTTGTGTTATTTGTAACAACAATAATGGCTTGCGGAATAAGTAAATATAGAGAGGGTCCTTGTTATTACAAAAGAAAACTCGGAGGATAAATAATTCTCAAAATTGTTATTTTCTCCTAGTCAATTCACACAGAATTCTTTTACTCTTACAAACACTGAGTATGCAAAAAGTACCAAAAACTTGTTATGACATACATGAGCAAAGTACGTCTCTGTTTGGAGTGAGGGGAAGATAGAAAATCGAAAGTACTTTATTTATCCATCAACTGCATTATACTCACTAGTTATTTTGAAAACAGCTTTCCTCTTCCATCCACAATGTATGATGGGAGAGAGGAAGAAATGTTAGGAAGAGTTGACGACTACGCGCGTGTGGAACAGGATCCAACATCCAACCATCTTTTCGAGACTTTCACTCTCGGGAAGTCAGAGAAGAACTAAACCATTTCCGAATAGTGGCACACGATCAAAAACGTAGCAAAGAAAGAAAGGAGAGCTGCTACGAAGTAGTAGTTTCACTCACAGTAATGATGATCGTGTTGTGAAATGATGCTGCTGCTGAGTTTGGTACTCCTGCTTCTGCTTGGCGTGCAGTGCATGTGCGATCTTGCCTGTGTCCTGAAACAGACTGGCTGTCGGTGATGGAGGATATACCACTAGTAGCACGGATAGTAAGGGACACGAGAGAGAAAACTGTTGGAGACAAGAAGCACAATAGGTAAAAACATGCACAAGATCACTTCCCACTACACTACTTTACTCACTTTCGGACTAGTAGCGGTGATGGTGGTGGTGGTCGGATTGGAGAAAGTGTTAACAAAAATACTATAGCTGTATCTACCATATCATATATAGACTATATATATGTGTACTTTCAACTTTCATATAATAAGCATAATAGACGACAATGTATATGCAGGATTTACGTTCTTCAGTCCCTCATTTACTCCACGATGACATTCTCCATAGGCAGGGAGAAGCCTGTCATAATAAAAATGTTTGTACGCTATATTTGTCCAGTTTTACTCGTGTTTGAGCTCTCTACCAAAGCATAGAATGTGACAGAGTAAAGCTGCCACTATAAAATAGGAGTTTAATGTGGAATAATATTGTCTGAAGTACACAGACGAGCCTATTCCTTACATAACATTATTTTACAACTAAACAGCTAATAACCTAGCTCATGTTGTATTTACATTAGATGAACAATGTACATAAAAGAAGTTGGTTGATCACTTGCTATACGTTATATCAACCATAAACGAAAAGGTTACTACTACTTAAACTTTTTGAGAATTACTTTTTCTCTGTCATATTTTTCTTCGCTGTATCGTAACACATCTACATACAATATAGAATGATGATTGGCATAAATGGCTAATCCCTATAATATTCCGCATCAGCACCTCATCACTAACAAGCACTTTCGTGGGAAGCCTTCTGATTTCCAGGAAATTGTCGGGAAATGGAAATTTTCCTGGATTCACCATCCGGTTAATCTTTTGCACACATCATCGATACAAATTCACAACACATCCGCGCACAATTCTCTGGTGTTACATAATCCGTAGAGAATCGTGTGGTTGGTAGCATAGCACAGAGTACAAAGAATCCATTATCTTGTGTGTCTACCCCGGTTCGTAGCTATCTCCATTCGCCCAACAAATAATGCACGTTATTTAATGCTTCACCCAATTCTTGTCATCTGAACATATCTGTTTGACAATAATTGGCAGTTGCGTACCTACTTATACAAATATAACAACTAACAGGAAAGTTCACCACTTTACCATTACGCTATAAAAAAATCTTCCTCTTTTTGCACTAAATTGCATTTTCGTGTTACTGTTATGTGCTAATATACAATTAAGAATGCATACGTCAGGAAGATGACTGATCCACCACACCAGATGCATAGATTTGATATGTGGAATCTTCAGCTGTGCTTTGATGATAACATCCCAACCCAATCCAACATCACATCAACATCATTCAAAAAGACGACATTCATATCATATCATGTTATATTTGCTGTGAAGAATCTCCCATTTACGTTGAAGAATCACTAGCAAGTTGTTTAGGTATATGATGGTGATAATAATGCTCAGCTCATACATAAACTCTTATTTACATGAACTGTTATTATATAGCGCTACAGGCGAGGTGGAGAATTGCTTGCTAAGATGAAATGATGAGCGTAAGTATTGTAGATTGTAGCAAATCATGGTGGTGCCGATTCTCCATAATATATTGTTGTAGTTACACACTCACATCATATCAGCATCATCATCATCATCTTTCATGCTTCAGCAACACACCATGTCAATGTTGTGTTTTGCTATAGTAGTCATGCAATAGCTCGGAATTAATAAGCAGAGATTGTAGAAGGAAAAGCCATGGATGTACTACCTATACTGTTAGATTTCCCTTTGTGGTAAATCCCTTTGTGCTCACGGTTGATGTTGATGTATGCACAAATATTTACCGAGACGGAATCATGCAGTATTATAATATACGGAGGAGAGTCAGAAACGGAATGAGTTTGGTAGGTAACGCTTAATCATCATCAGCAATTTTTTTTACTGGCCGTGGTCGTACAACTTTAGGTTGAAACGAGTATTAAAGAAGGATCATTGTAATTCTCATCTCCGTGCATAATTGTGAGTGTCTTAAAACCTGGATTATGTATGTTTCAGATGTGTGTGTGTGAAGAGACGGATGGATATCGTGATGTCGTCATAACTTGGTGTTATCCTACTCGGAACTATTATGTATGTATTTCTTACACGGGGACGAGCTTGCATCATTCATGGTTATGCTGAAGACGTAATAATACACAGGTTTAAGTGCATGATTCTGCTTCTTTTATGATGATCTACGGGCTTTTTTGCACACGTTCATTCTCATTTCTAAGCACATTTATGCATTAAAGCAGCAACCCATGTAAATATGTATTGTTACGATGCTCATTGTAAAAATTTGAATATGAAAAATAATTCCGATCTGCAGTAGGTCTAAGCTTAGCTAAGTTTTCTTCTACTTAATCTACTTTGATGTACGTGTATTAACAAAACAGGCGATGAAGTACAGGTTACGGTTTAGGCATCATTCTGAAGCGATGAAGACATACGAAGACGAAGTTGTAGCTACATACGTAATCGAAATCAATGACGAAGATAATTAAAAGGCTTATTTATATACGGTAGCTCTACGCTATGTTAAACTTCCAAGGGGAGATTTAAAGAACCTACTTGATACAGAGGAAACGGTTGGCTGCGCACACATTGTTTCTGACATCCTTCCTTAGGTTTGAAGAATCAAGAAAGCAATCAAAATTGCGGTTTTTAGCTTGCTCTAGCTGGATCAAGGTCGTTCATTAGAGGAGATATATTACATGATATGTGATCAACTTGTACCGGCTCAGATCGAGAGATTTTGTCTTGTACTCGGTGATTTCGAGCTGTACTGTACGGGTACACGGATTCAGTATGTATGTAATTATGTCTTCTTCGTTTAATTGGGTGGTTATTGCACGCTTCATGAAAAGTTTTTGCCCTTGCACTATCCTTCACCCGAAGTTTGAAATCTTAGATATTTGCCAGGGTTGAGTACGATAACCTAACCGAATCAAAGATAGAATACATCAAGGCTACCAGTCCTGAAATACGTAGTATGCATACATGCACGGCATGACTTGATCATTTGCACAAATATGAATGCTTCATCAAAAGTATAATACTCATAGCATCAACGTTTCACTGGAAATTGTTTAGAAAATCCGAGAAAAATCATACGCACAAGCTGCATTTGCAGAGTAAAAGCGTATCTTCCAATCCTCGATGACCGGCAAGGGGGACCACATAGGCATGCATTGACATAATAGAATGAATTTATGCGAGAATGTTTGTTTGGGAAACGTAGCCTTGGAGACTATTGACAGCTCCTGGTTCAAAGCCAGAGCTTACAAGTACCTGACAAAGGGTAATGCTCCTCCTGTCAGTTGCGGCTTCAGAAACAGGTGAGTCCCCTACTCTCACATTGCGCTGTCAGTTTTACATTGAGTTTGCTACTACCAACCATTTGCTCGTGTTATTGCATCCAAGAAGTTCTTATATAATTTCCATTGCAATTAACTCATCACATCGCCCTCGTTTAATTTCCTTCCTATCATAAGATGACATGGGAAAGGAGTGCGTGGTGATTTGTAGGATTACATTAAGCTGTACGTTTGTATACAAGATTCTGGTGACTGATCGGTGATGTCTTATAAACCTAAACCAATGCTTTGTAATTAAAGCATCAAGCATAATACCCTTTTAGATGCTGTGGAATAGTTTCAAGTCTTCAAGTTAGTTGTTCTTCAGACGTCTAGACACAAAAACTTTTAGTACCAGAAGCGCTTTTGAGGCTTAAGTTACACTTGGACTTTGGCTTCCAAGTTTCAAAACCGTGTTGTGTTGTATTTGAATACAGTGAAACCTGAGTATCGTTTTGAGTAGTTACATCAGAATGTAAACTTTTCAACGTTTTGAAACTTACATACTAAGCAACATAATACAGATTACCTTGAAGCTACAGACAGGAGCCACGTAAGTCCTCCTTAAAACATCCATATTCCGTTCACAACATGCAAACCTTCCGAATAAAACATAAATCAAAGAAAGCTTATATCTTCAAACAACATTCGAACAAAATAAATTGACCTCCGTGTCAAGTTTATTGTTCTTGTCATTTGCCATCCATTTGTTTACCCACTACAAAAAATGCAAAAAAGTAGCAAAAGTATACTGCGGTCAAGTATGGTGGTGGTTTTGGTTTGGCTTTATGACAAATCCAAGAGGAGGACAGTATAACGAAAGCTAGAATGTAATCGAACAAGAAAAAATTATTCGTCTGTGGTTTCTCTCGTAAGTCTAATATATTGTTTGATTCACATGACTCAGGACAATAAAAGTGAAAGTAGGCAAGTGGGCAAGGCAAGTTCCAAATAATCCTCGGGTTGAGTTGGTTTATGAAGACAGCACAGCGGTGCCCATTCTCATATCTCATTTCCTTTCTCCTCAGATTCTTGATCCTCAGCAAAGCTTTCTGACTCAGAAAAAGGGGGCATCTGCAATTGTCACCAATGTAAAAACAGAATTTATTGTTAGTTCAGTAATTGCCAAAACGCGTTAACTTGCTTTCCTGATGAGTCAAGTTGTACGCACGCACACTTAAGTAATCTGCAATCCTCCCAGATTTAGGATTCGGCTCAGTCTTTTTCTGTCTCTTTGCCATCTATTCACAAAAAAAAATATTTGGAAACAGTAGCATCTATTTATCAACGAGCGAGGATTAATGTCAAGATTTTTTCTTTGTTAAACTTTTTCACATCCGAACCGGATTTCGCTCATGTAGATTCAAAAGCACTTAGACAGCGAAACCGTTTCTCAAATTTGTATAAGATCAGAAATTCATGACTTGTGATTTTCAGCTCAACTGTGTGTGGTTGACTGCTTCCAAAAACCAAATGAATATCTTGTTAAAGTTATGATGGAAATAAATTTGGCATACAAATTCCAGTTAAACTGATTGCGTTACGCTTTCTGGTTCACGGAATTGTCGTGACATGCTGGACGAATTGAGATGATGAATTTGAGTGTGACTCTCGCGCTCTATCTAGTCTACAATGTGTCTGCCAACATATCAATGTATTCTAAATATCAAAGAAAATTATGATGTTGTTTTACAACCGCAATGCTTGGATTCACCAGGGAATCCACTGATGCGTGAAGGAAAGACACTTATTTCTTGCTACATTTTCAGAAAGATATACTGAGTTCCACTTGGAATCGTAGTAATGCTTTGTGAGAGAACACTAGTTTTTATCTTTGTCACTGCCTTTTTATGTCTTTTCCTATGCATTTGCTGTGCTATTGTTCAGTTTATGCGTTTTGCAATAAAACACATCCACTGTCCAGAAAATTCATGCTTTGCCATGCTCCAACAGTTTCACAAAGCAGGGCCGTGCCATGGCGCTCTTTTATCGACAGAGGCACAGTTTTATGATAATTTTGGAAGAATACAAATAATGTTGTTTCATCTTTTCTCGAAACTGATACTCCAAGAAAATTTGTACGAAATGGAATAGTACTATGGTACTATAAACTGTAGTTTTAGTGAGGTCAGGAAGTTCTAAAAATGTTTCTTTTTCTGATTTCCGGACAAAGTAGAGCTGACATCGTGTACATTATCTGTGCTCCGGTTCCATCGTCACAATTTGGAATCGTTTGGGTGCATTTTATAAAATATCACTTCGCGTATCAGCAGCTCAATATATTTCTCCTTGATTTTATTACTCTGTGGTGGTACGATTTCTGTATGTATACACAAAATGAATGGAGTAGCTTTCTCCGCAATAAAACCTTTGGCATTTGATATGCGACGAATGTGACAGGAAACTAGTGGCAAAAGGCTTCGGCTCCATCTACCCTTTTAACCCTTTCCACTTTTTCTCTCTGGTTTCTACACCACACATGTCCACATTTCCACATACAATTGGATCCTTTTTAAGTATTTCCGTCTCTTTGGCTCAAATTTCCTATCAGACTTTGCTAGAAAAAGTATGCCAATTTTATTTTTTATTGGTGGGCGAGCCGAGCAGGCGGAGAGAGTAAATGAAAACGTGTGTGGTGTATTGTCATATATTGTAGATGAGATAAAAAAGAAAATTGAATGATCCTTCCCTCGTTCCCATTGCATTCCATGGAAAACGGGCTGAAACCACGAAAGTGTTATTGCAATAGGATGACATTCTCTGGTGGAGGTTTTTGGTCGGGACTTGCTTTTATTTTATCCCACTTCTAGTACAACTCCCTATCACCACCAGTCACAAATCAAACTCATGATAGTAAGTGTGATAGCGATTTTGGGATGCTACTACTACTACTAGGGAGATTACGTCTTGTCTGAGTACATATTTTGATTTGTCTCGAAAAATTGCCATCCCATCCCATTTCGCAGAAATAGCTACTCATATCACTTGACATTGTACGGTTGAGGACACTATAACCAACCAACTTAGTCGTAGGTTTTTATGAAGGTGCTTTCACTCATATTTATTTTTATTGAGCGAGCGAGCGAGAGATCCGATCCAATGCATCTTATTACTTTCAATGGTTCAGTCAAATAATTCTCGCTAAACGAAAGGAGGAAACAAAAGTAAATTGTATGAAACTTAATGACCGTAAGCAAACATTGTCGCAGCTTATATATATATAAGCTCGTATCCATATCCAAAAAACCTTTATATTTTCTTTCGGACTTCTTTTGCATGAAAAATTGAAAGGCATTTGAAGAGCCACTCTCGAAAATCGCACAAAATACTGCGACTTAGTTTTTCTACTTCGAAATTTTCATCATATGGGTAAAAAATAAGGAATGTAATAAAAGAGAAACGAGAAAATGCTCTCAACGAAAACACGCCATTGGTCAACCCTTTTCTTCAAATCTAAATCCAATGCACATAATTCCATTTAGAGCCTTCTTACAAGTCAAGTGTCATTGTTACTTCTTTTGACTGGAGACAATTTCCCAAGCCGAGTCTTTGTATGTATAACATAGCCTTTCCTAAGAGTGACAATGAACCAGGCTAAAAATGTTTTATGCTTTTGGGAATCAGTTTCATTGGGTGGGACAGGGATCGAGGCTAATAATCCGTTTATTACTGTTGCATAGTCGTGTGGGGAAAGTACGAAACTGAAAGCATAATTTGATGGTATAAAGTTAACGAATAAGGAAACCAGAAGGAGAGAGTCAGACAAAAGAAAGTTTTTTCCTTTCACTTTTTAGATGTACATAAATATATGTGATTGAGTGGTGGAACGGAAGTGAGAAGATGGATTAAATAAGGCCAAGTTTTAAAAGAGTATAGTTTATTGCCAAAGTGGTGAAATACGTAGACTAAGGAAGGAGAAAAGTTGATTCTCTGTGTTTTTATTCAATGTTCATTGTAGGACTTTTCATCTGCTCTGCGGGCGTATGGATGAGGACCTCCAAAAAAATCTTGAGAATGAATAGTGAAGTAAAATCTTGGAAATTGTAGGGGACTAGTGACTACCCATAATATCAAGTCAACGACTCACAAGAACGTGAAGGTTATCAGAAAGGAATACGGAGTAAGTGTATACGACTGACTGGGTGAAGGAGATCAAGCGTATTATATTACGAAGGAAATCTTGAAACCTAGGAGTCAACTTTAGAAAGCTTTTTTCAAGCTTTTTTATGTTTTGAGACTTGGATTGGAGTCGGTCAAAGGAATAAAAATCATCGGGGTAGTAGCAGTAGCGTACATATCCAAAGGCTGTCATTTCAACAGTTTTTTCTTCTTCAAAAATAGTGAGAATAAGTGTCGAATCAGATTTGTGAAACTTAGCAAAGAAACAATGCTAACGAGTCGGAATGGAGTTGACGGTGATGTTGGTGGGAGAACTTTTGTTGGCGCATTTGGGGATGGTAACATGGATGGACTTCAAGTGGCTGGCGCTTCCGCCTCTTCTATTGGGGACTCACTCATAACCTTTAGCCCAGTAAAAGATGCGGAACTTCGTCGGAGAGCACGGAACAACGCTATTCTGGCCAAAATCCAAGAGCTGGAAGCTAATGCAAGTGTACAGGCAGCAAGAAGTGAAAGGCTTCGGATGATGAGGGTAAGTGAAAGCGATGCAATGCAAAAGCTCAACACAACCAAGACCAATTTTATGATTTCTAAAGTCCTTTAGAGAAAGTAGAGTGGAATGTTGTAAAAATGGAATAGCTCACTTCATCTATAAATATGTTGCTATTTTATATTCGTATATATATAAAGCCTTCTTACTTATAACGTGGCAGCTAGGTAAGATAAGTAAGTCTCAGGCAGATAAAGTGTGATGAATATTCCAACAACTTTCGAATTGCGACGCTGAATATATTTGATAAAAAAGCTTATTGAAGTTTGCTACCAGAAGCAGTTTGAGTAAAAGTATGGTCAATTGCTGATTTGGGCTCAAAAATTATTTATTCATTGGAAATACTTCAACAGTTATACAAAATTCACATAGAAAATTAGTTTTGAAGTTACACTTTGTATTCGTCATACGTTGGTGTTACCAAAATAAAAGTTGGAACCGAATCTTAAATAAGCTTTTGAGCTAGATAGTTTTTATTGCTGATTTTATTTACTGAATGTTTATGAAAACCAAGATTTATACTTTTTAAAGTAATATTTGTGTGGTCCATCAATGACTTGAGAGAAGAAACTTTTGGACCTTGTCAATAAAACTCATAACTGTGTAAACACAAAATATAACTGCGCATCACAAACTTTTGACCATGTTATCTCATATATGCTGGTTCTCAGGAGGAATATGAAACACTTGTAAGAAAGTATGCATCAACAAGGAAATGGAATGTGGGACCATGGAACGGGAATAATGGCTACCATCAAAATGCTTATCAGCCATGTAATTCTCAACAACAACCATTTATTTCTCCCAGTATTTCCACCGCTCCTCCTCCAACCCTGGGCAGCTCACAGTTGTTGACTTTTCAACCAACCAGAGATATCTTTAACAACATAAATCCCAGTTTTTCCACGGCCGGAGTGAACACAGACATAACGGGTCCTGTGAGACCCATCATCATGATGGAGACCGACCAAAAGGAGGAAAATGATTTACAACGCTGGAGCAATGGAGCCTTCACGTTAAAGCATGAAAAGGTTAAAATTGTGGTAGACTCGGGTTCTCAAACGGAACAACTGCGACTAGCCGCCTCCATGATACCATCATCATCAACACCACAGCCATCAATGGCTACACAGCCCGAAGCATCAACATCATCAGCAACCTTTCTCCATGAACGAGGACACAATGGAAAGCTCATTGCGACTGGGGAAGAGCAGCAAAAATATTCAGAAAATGATCATGGCAAGAAAAACTTGAAGATGGAAATGATGATTATGCTAGAAGAGGAGGAGGAGGAAGAAGATGACGAAAGTTTACTTCAAGCAGGAAGAAAAACTAGGAGAAAGCAACAACTTCAACAACTCGCCCACCACCCAGAGGCAGCCCTCGATGATACTGGTTCCATTAGCTTCACTTCAAACCCTACCGAAACTCCTACGACGAGTAGGGACATTACGGAAGACATATCTACTCTCCGCCAACGGCAAGAGAAAGGGAAAAAATGGAAAAGCAAAAATTATAAGGCTGCTGCTGAAGAATCTTCTGGTGACACTACAACATCTTTAGCACCACGTCGAAGAAAGGATGTTGATAATGATGATGAGCTCTCAATCTCAAAGAATGGAGAAAGAAAAGACCCCAAATATATGCAATTTGACGTGACTGATCCTTCTTTCTCCGACTCCATTTCAGCTTTTCAAACTCATCAGCACCAAAGAAAACTGTTATTACAACAGCTTTCATCGTCCAAAACTAGTAATCTCAAGAACAAGGGGGGATCTGATGAGGGGAAAGATGGTGAAAATTTGAATGGAAGTAAGAAAAAGAAGTGTATAGTAACATAATTAAAAGCTGTTGAATTCACGGTAATCAATGCTAATTTCCATGCTCTTTATATGAAGGTACTACAGAAGAAGATGACGAAGAAAGGTCTGTAATTAAGGCAGGACAAGAAAAGGGGCTAAATGATCAGGATGATGATGATCTATTCTCTCCAAACACCACATCTGCTGCGGCGGAGCCACAAGTGAGAGTATGGGAGACAGCTTAATGGACTCAATTCAAAAGACGCCGGATACTTTTCCCAAAGACGACTCTGAGCTTCATGGGATTGCCGAAGTGAACGAAGAGGATGGAGAAGAACAAGAGGAAATTGAGTTGGATAATGGCAATAAACTTCCTTCTCCTCCTCACGACAAAAATGAGTGGTGCATACCAGCAACAGCTGGTGAATCCTTGGATGAACGCATTTTAGCTCAGTCTGGCGTAAATGACAAAGACAAGCCTTCAGATAGGACAGGGACGTCTTTAAAAGAGACCCAAAATGGAATAAAGGAGTTGGGCCCCACTGCTCAGATTAATGATGCGGAGGAAATGCGCTCCAATAATTTATCATCATCAAAACTGGAGTTGCCAGCTGAGAAGGAGAATTCCACTTTCACTCATGCAAATAATCGGGTTGAGAACGACAACCAACAACAACTACTGACGGAGAACAAAAATTCAGACCTGTTTTATGGAGATGTTGAGCAGCCAACGGAACATTCCTCAACAGAGGAAAACGTGCAGTCTCACAATGGCCAATTTGAGAAGAAGCTGCTGATGGAACAAAAAGACAGACGTGAAGTTGGAGAAAAAGCCAATGTGTCGGGAAAGAGTATGATTTCGCATTCACAAGCTCCATCAGCAAATATGTCAGCTCATTCCTCATCCATTTCTAGCTCCTCTTCTGGATTGAATGCAACCGAGTGAGTTATCCAATTCCTCTATTTCTTTAAATGGAATATTGGAAGAAAATGAATGAGTAATGGAATTCACTTTTTTTGTTTTCAGTGACCTAAATCCATTACAGAAGGAAGCGCTTCCAGATCGACTCAATCATCCGACAAGAAAATTCTTCACGGGCTCTTCCTCATCTGCATCATCCTCTCGCCAGCATTCTCTAGATGAGCAAGTAGATGCTTCTGTTGGTAGTCGAGCAAAGGGACAAAACTTATCCCAACAAGACACTGCATCTCATCAAAGCTCGCCGAAAGCAGTGCTCCCATCCCAGCGATCACCTTCCACTCTACCTCAATCCATACAAAAGCGCCATCATCAACTTCAGCAGCAACTCAAAAAGAACTTGGTAGCGAAAGATGGGACACCAGTGGGAGCGGACAATACGGTGAGCACCTCTCTTCCAAATCCCCAGTAGCAGCAACAACCCAGTCAGCCGCAAACATTGGTGATAATAACGTTACAAAAGGAGTTGCTGCTGGAGGTGCGGAGAAAGTTTCTCCTGCTCCCGCACAAAAGACCACAAAGAGCTCTCTAACACCAGCAATGTCATCTCCTTCCTCCCGGCGAACCGGAGATAAAGTGGGACATCCTAATGGTACGAATGGGAGCAGCACTACTGCTGCTGCTGGAGATGGGACAAACGGTCGCTCCCCAAAAACGAAGCCTGGTCAGCCTGGTAGTGCTGGTGGTGCACAAAACGCAGGACGGAAAATGCGATTAAAACTTAATTACGATGATTCAGAAAGTGACAGCTCGGAAATTGCACCCATTAAAGTTTTGCCTGCGTCGACAACCCTTACCGGAAATCAAACGAATGCCAATGATAGTGCTGGTGATGGGAGTGCTAGCCAGAAACAACAAAGCAGTATTAATGCAGCAGGATCAAGTGCTCAACAAAGCAGTGCTCCTAATAAACCTAAGGATGATGATGAGTTTGATGATTTTTTCGATATTTAGTTTCCTCGAACAAATCTCTTGTTTTATTGCCAACAACATTCATTTTGTCCGAAGGCTACAAGCTACAATGTGTGTTTATTACATTCCCCCATAAATCTTTCTTTTTACGTCCGTCAGAAATGTCGAACCCAGACTTTTACTACCGTGGCTGTATAGTCTAGTCAAAATCTAAGTTTTTACAAACTAATATTTCTTCGTGTGCAAACATATTTTTGTAACTGTTCGTTGTATTTTCATTTTACTCTGTTTAATGTTCAATTTTATGGGTTTGTGTTGTTGATGGAAGACTGGAAACCATTAAAGTATGTAGTAGTATTATTTTAGTAGAATTTTTTGGATGAATTCGGTAGAAATGCATTTGGCATTGGTGTATTATTATAATGCAATTTGTATACATTTCATCGTTTTTTATATTCATAGATATACTGCGAGTTGGGCTGTTACAGCTAAAATTACATTACGCTCCGTACATATTCCATAAAAGTGAGACATGAGAGCATTTTGCATCATTTATTATGCTTTATTGGGAAGACCGAAGGATTTGTAAGATGGAGTCTGCCGAAAACTGGAGCTCAGAAAACTCTTCGTGATCCTCTTCTGTTCCTTCCCGCAACGCATCCCTTGTTTTACGCTTCCTTTCCAATGAATCCTTAAATTCCGTAAAGTCCTCAAGTTTTAAGCTTCCACCTTGCTCGTCGTCGTCATCATCATCTTCATCGTATTCCTTCCCGTCCTCGTTTGTACTTTGTTTTGCAACGCCAGCATTACTTCCATCATCCCCACAGTCTGTGAGCAGCCCACTCCTTTCACTTTCACCATTATTAGCATCCACAGAAGGAGAAAATGCGACGTGAAAGTTGGGGCTCTTACTCTTATCATCTTGACAATCCTTTCCATCATCCTTGTCAAATCCAGATGATGATGAAGTTGTTACGATGGAACAAATACTCATGGTATCATCATCCTCATCATCATCTACAGCAGCACCATCAACTCCTCGTACGGCGTTGCTAGCCAAAGAAATGGAAGTTGCTGAAGATGATGTCGATGCAGGTATATCAAGCCCCATTCTTTTCCCATACTCAATCCAAGTTTGGGCTGCTAGCACATCGGGACCTCCAATTGACTCTTTCATTAGTTTCCTCAAATCTTCCAACGAGTTGGAACGGAGCTGTATTGCTTGACCCGTTTTGAGACGCTCTTGCAACCTCCTATAAAGTTGTCTAAGGGCTGAGACCCCATCCAGAGTATCGGAGAATTTACCCACTCGCAAGTCACGCTTCATAAGGTAATTCTTCATGGCACTCATGCAGCTTGATTTTATCATCATCAAGAGCTCATAGTTGAGAAGCCCCATCTTTTTATTGATCTCCAAGTCTCCATCTGGCATCCTGAAAACAAAGCATAAAAACAGATAATAAATTCGTCAGATTTTAAAACTGCTTGAGTCGTCATCATAATCTCAAGACTTTTTCATAATATTCATCATCATTTCTTGAATATTATGTTTGCAACGTAACATAATCCCATTTTATGAACTCTATACGAGCAATAAATTAACGTTGTGTAATAGGAAGAATGAGTTCATGGAACTGATTCTCTGTTGTAATTTTGCTTACGATGGGGATACCACACAAAGGTCTCTTTCAGACGTTGAGTCAACTTTGCAAACATCATCAGGAAAGAAGAAGCTTCTAGGAAGTCGATTTTTCCTGTTTATGAAAAGCATGATATTATGTTTTATGAAACTTCATACTAGTGAAGTATAGCTATTTCGCTAACAAATTAGTTACGATTCTCTGAAACAAGAGAAATGAAACTCATCTCTTCCTACCAGTCATAATTAAGCTGTCTGAGAATCGCGTATGCAAAATCTGTATACGGAACGAAGGATTCCTCAAGCTGAACTACAATTACCTACCAGATATAGTATAATATTACATTAAAACTGGGAAAATCATAATGGTAATCGGGTTTCCGAAAGTCAGCTCTTTTTACCTGATGTCCCAAAGAAATTAATAAATCAGGTAAAGATGGCTTCCAATCTGAAATGAGTTTTGTGGCATTTCGGCATTCTATGATTTTAAACGTGTTCTTATCAGTTTTGACGAATTCTTCTGTTGCGATTCTATACATGACTGGGACCAATGTCTCAGCATTCTTATTAATGATCTCGTCAGCTTTGAAAAGGGAAACCTTTGTTATTTCCGCATGAGCCTTAATTTTAGACTGAAATTTACATGAAAACGGTCATTTACTCGCTTTTCAAGGTAGGTTGGAAATATGTGTGTATTTTTGATTGGAATATATAAGCATAGGATTACTATTAAGATATCCCCAATCACTTGAACCAAATCTTCGATTAATTTGGCTTGTAATGGAAGCAACTCTTCAGCCAATCCACATGGCTCATTTGCCAGAGTCTCAACGTGATCCGTATTGGGTTCGTTGAGAAGGATAGCATATTTCTTGAGTTTCTTTGTCTTCCGAGGAGTGGAAAACAGAGCGTCCATCGGATCGAATAATTTATCCATTGCTAATCAAGGATTTTATGCAAGAGGATGGAGATATTGAAAGAAAGCAGAAAAACGTAATGACGAGTACATGTGCGTAGTAATGTAACATACAAAATAACTTCTTTATAATAACTGTAGCTGTACTGATCTCCATTTAATGAAAATATTTTTGATTGGACAGTAAACTATAAGAGCCATGAAAATGTAGCTAACCAAGGAAACTTTGAACTAAAACACTTCTGAAGAAGAGAATGCGTACGTTGATCGGATGGGTAAATCACTTATCATCCTAACTGGGGTATATCTCCAGATTAAAATTAAAATGCATGCTATTCATCATAATACATATCTCGTGACTCTTAATCCGAAAACGATCTACATCAATATTACTCCATCGGTTTGCAAAATGCATCTGTCAATGGATAAGTATACGTTATGATTATCTCTTGCCACACAGAAATATTCTCATTGCCCCTTCATTCTCATTATCTTGTACAAACGCATTCATTGCTATTACATCATTCCAAATGCCCTATCAAAATGTTTTTGAAATTGATAACATGCATTAACAACACTGTGTACTGTAGTTAGTGACGCTATTTTATTTACATTAGCTTGTTAGATATGTGAAATGTTTAAATTCCTGGTACTTAACGCATTTGATTATTGAAATTAATGTAATCTTTTAATTAATACATGTCCAACAATGCCCCAGTTTACGCTTATACAGACAATACAAAAAACTCTCATTTTGTTTTAACAATAAAAATCGAACACTGTTAATTTTATATAAATATATCTATTTGCTCCTAAATTGTAACATCTAGATGCAAAAAGAGTTGCATAACTTTTAATAATTGACTGTGTCCTAATTTCATTTTTGGCATCCTTATTTCTGTATTGTTTTAAGTAGTATAGCAGAAACATATGATGCCAAAGCAAGACTACATATGATTTGGGGGCTGCAAACCAGCCAAAACTGCAGCAGCGTCGGCTTTACTTATGCATTAGCTTTCTATTTCAACACTATTGGTGCAATACCTTTTCTCCAAGTCTGACTTGATACAGAAACTAGGTACATGTGCTTTTCTCTCGCAGTGTCGGTGATCGGCTATACTCGGGAGTTTTCTGGTCGCTGTTTAGTCTACGGAACTCCGACAAGTATAAAATGAGGAACCAGCAACAGCAACTAACCTGCTTTCTTTCTTATATGCATCTCTCTCTCCCTACACATGTGGAAACTGTTTTTGATATGATATGTACGTAATGAGAGAGCGAAAGCACTCGTTTTTCTGGATCATATCATCATCTGCTCGTTTCGCTTTACTTTTACTGCTGATTCAGTCTCTTTTCTTTGGCTGCTACCATGTAAAACAGTCATAGAAAATTTCACCAGCACACAACTGCATCTGCCTGTTTAATTACGAAATCTCGACCATTTTAATATCTAAAGTGAACAAACGCCCATTCTTTGAAGTTTATCAACCGATTCTTCTCGAACTTGAAGTGAAATTACGTATACACGTTTGAGTACAGGACCATTACAAAAAAGAGTTTTAATTTAGGCCTGCCGAACTTTTTTTTTTGCCAGACAGGTACATGAGTTATAGGCACTTGATCTTTTGGGCCACGCCACCTCAAGTAAACGGCATTTATTTCAACTTTCCATTGTGTTCTCTGCTTGGAGACAGATCTCTGCAGATTTTTTGCTCCTGAGTCTGGTCAGCATCACCCACATCTCATCACAATATTACAAATTCAGAAAAGGGTGACCTTCGCAGTTGGCAAGTTAAAATATCTCTAATCTGTCTAGACGTGTTTGCCATCGGTCTCTCACTATAGACAACAACTAAGCTTGGGCACTTCAAGCACTGCATTGTTTGTTAGCTAAGGTCAAGTGAAATATTAGGGCCAAAAATTTGAGAATAAATAAATTTTAACCATATCCGAAATACTGGCAAGTAATTTATCTTGGGGGCTTTGCTCTTCCCATAAGTAAATTGGCCATATTGGTCAACAAAATGGCAGGCTCCACTAATTGAAATGGAAGAATTTTCGCAAACCAAAGGAACCAGCTCACTTAAACACGATGCCGACTGTGGTATAGAGTCAAACTACCACACCCCTTGAAACCAGAGTATCCACCCTGCAATTACTTCTGTGTTGAAGCCAGATCTTACCCCGAAGGATTGGTGCAGAAGACGGTTAGTAACAACATATTAACGTTTTGTTTCTCTGTTCATTCCCTTTTGATTGGAATTTTAATTTGCATAAAATCTGATATGAGATGATTGTTCATTGATTGCCATAGTCTGTACGTTCCTAGCATAAACAAGCTTACAATGTGCAATTATTTTCATGCAGGTGCTTAGTACGGCTATACGCAAAAATTCAAAGATGGCCCAGATGGGAGTCTGATTTTTTAGATTATGCTTGTAAAAAGTACCTGGTATGGTGTAAGGATATTGCATTAAAAAGAAATTGAGTTAAAAGCTGAGAAGTTTACCCTTACCAAAAAATCAATGAATTTAGGTATTCGTATCTCCAAGTAAAACTATTCTTACGCTATTATATTCTTCGTTGATGCAGGCTGTTCTATATAGCTGCAAACATGTATCTTCATTGCATCATTCCTCTTCGTGGAGAGATTGTAGAGAAATGCTCGTATATCAAAAGTGCAATGTTTGTAAACTACAAATCAATATAAATTCCTCGAGGAGTGCTGAGATGTGCACATGATCAGTAGAGAACACAGACAAATAAATGAGAATGTTTAAATTAGTTGATGTTGATACTTCAGAGGTTTCTCGGATAGACAGAGATAGAATGACAGTCAGCGTCAGACCTAGTGGGTTGTCTTGCTTTCTGTGTATCATGTTAGGTTAATAATAAAAAACTTTGAACTCGTATTCGGTCGAGGTGAAGTTCAACTACTGAGCTAGAGAAGCTTTTTTTTGCAATACAATTAGTATTGGTTTAAGGAGGTGCTGACATAAGATCAGGAATGCATTCTCTACTCAGCATGATGCTGATTGAAGGTTTTTAGACGTAGGTTGCATATTATTGCATAGTTGCGTTGTAAGATGCAGTACAATTCTGAAAGATGCTGTTTTCGACGCAGTAGTTTTGCTTGAGCATGCAGAGTAGACGTGACGTGTTTATGTTGCCAATCCAAAACATACATTACGTCTTCGGGAATGGGCTTTAAAATGTTCAGATTCATGCAAAAAATATACTTCATAGCATGTACTTCCACAAAAGTTCCCTTTCAAGACGACTGCAATAATTTATTGCTTCTGCTTAATGATGCAAGGCTGATTGGGTTGTAGCTTGCCTTTTCAGCTTAATTAAGAGTTTTGAATCTTCAATGTTTCCATTGTTTTGATTTTTCCATCTACTTTCGAATTCAATGTCTAGTAGTTTTCAATGAATTATTACTTCCAACGTCACAACAGTGGAATTTTAACTTCAACTCGTCTATTTTTAGTATCACATTTCGATTTAATGGAGCAATCGCTCCCATACTTATAGAAAATTCTTGCAGTATCAAGAGTACTTGAACTTCTTGAAGTACTTTCCATGCAATTAAATTAATTCTTAATTTATGCTCATCTGCATAGTGCAGATGAAAAGTCTGCTTTTTACCATGTACCGCAGTAAAAAGTGTTTTCATGTTTAATCTTTTGTATTGCCGGTTTGGCTTGTACAATGCAGATAAATAACCATTTACGGATATTATTCCATACTCAATTCAATACTTGTCTGGTGTGCTCTTGTTTTCATTTTCAAAGAATGCTTTTTGTCTAAAGTGGACTAAGGTATTATTAGGGAATGGAATATTGAGTGGATTTTATTCCATTGACACATGTATTTAGTCCTATATATTTGTTAGCTCTAACCACATGCATTAAACAAATTCTATAAAATATTATGTACGTGTTAATATTTTAATACCATATATCATATCCGTTTATCTGCAATACTGCTGTTGGTTAAGCGAGTGGCTAATCTCACATGTTTACTGCACTGTTGCTTTGCTGCTATGCAAGGTTTCTTGAAATTATAAACCACATCACGCAACAGAATGTAGGCACATATATACGTGAATACACAGTGAACATGTTAACTTTTCATCTTATTTACCATCACTGTTTTATATTCATCTGGGTGTATGAAATGAACATACTCATGAAGTTTGAACGCAAAAGGCAGTATCGATGTGTATGCGGGTTTGCTACTACTACTCACATAAATATTAACATCGAATTAGTTTCGTTCTCTGCATGATAAGACTTGGTACTCAAACCTCAGGACGTTTTACTATTAAAAATGTATATTTTTACACGCTTCGTTCCGACTGCTTTCTCGTCCCACTTGATCATCATATTCAGATCAGGCCCTTCTTTATGTGTTTGACTTTCGGGTAGTTGAGACCTGCTTGTTTTTTCCCAATTTCCCAATTTCAACATGAACATTGTCAGTTCAAAAGTGAAGGAAAAGTGAGTTCATCTAATCATCAAAAGTACTTACTCACTTACAAACGTACTCGTTGATAGAGAAAAACAAAGGGAATGAAACAGTACTTCAATCAGTAAGCACTTGAGTTCATTTAGATTATGCTGTTTGGATGACAAGAGCAGAAGCCGCATAACAAAGCATGGCATTGGTATTAGGAACACTATGACATACCCACTTGGTAGTGAGTTGGTAATCCCCCATTACAGAAAAAAAGCTCCACAAACAACAAGTCATTTCATACTTCTGTTTATAATACCTTACTAACACCGCATCTGTCGGCTGAAAAAATACGACGGGTGAGTCTGTACATTGATACAATGTTAAAACAACAAGAGAGGAAAACGTCACTTTAAACTAATTTCATCTCATTCCTTTCTTTTTAATCTCTTGCCTTCCACAGCATTTTTTAGTGTAGTGACAACCATCAAACTGGAAGCATCTGTTGCTACTTTTGACTTGCATAATATATAGGTAAATGTGAATTTACAAAAGCCCAAGGCTTCTGGCATGCTCACATGCAAGCTTTTTAATTACTTGTAATTAAGAGTTACTATGTCCGAGAATTCGACATTGGCATGTTGAATCAAACTTATTTTGCATTAGTCATATAATTGAAACTCCTCTTTGTTTCCTTCCAGGAACCTACAAAGGATGTGGGTCATTTTAAACTGTTGACTGTGCAATCGTAACTTTTGAACGTGAACTACTTTTAGAAGAAGTGTGCCAGTTCAATGTTACTCTTGATATGATAGACAGTATGGACCGAATTTTTAAGTGACTCTTATATTATTTTATGTTGACTGACAAAAAGTGAAACCTGCTGTGCTGGCTAAAGCACTTTTATCCTACTTGACGACTGGTTGAAGCTGAATCAACCAACAATGGAAGCTCCTAATGAAGCGGAAGCTGAGAAAGGATCTGTTGCTCCTTTGAATGGCTCCGTAGCAGCCTCATCAAACCTGAATGGAGTGAATGGGCAAGGCGCTGTGAACAAATTCAATATTTCCATTGCTCTTGGAAATGAAAACGGAGAAAAGAAGAAGAAGAAGAAAAAGGTTGATGAAAATGGACAAGAAGTTGAAGGAGAAGAAAACGACGAAGGTTTGTCCAAATTTTATACCTTTTCCTAATGTTGTTTTATAGAGCTTACGCTTGAATTATTATTACTGTTTTGCCTGCGTACTAAAATAATTAGGTACGCAAATCCGTTTTGGCTTACGTATGCGGATTTGACAAACACAAACATGCAATTCAGTTAAGTAATACGTGTTCCTGGCAATTCATTAAAACTGATTTCTCAGCGAAATTTCCAGTCATCGTAAAATGCAGTTCCGTCATTTTGAATCAACACTAAAATTATTACTTTTGCATTGAATTTCCAACGCTTTCAATTGCATACATCTCTGAGTTGAAGATTTGTGACAGATGATAAGAATTATCTGTAAATAGATTGCAAAAATTTGTCATCTCATCAAAACCACATACATCTAATCGCTTTCCTGATAAAATTTTTAGATAAAATTTCAGTTCATTACACTCCAGAACCTTCCATGAGTGCTTTATTTATGCGTTATGATAACCATAATTACTACTTCACTTAACATATACTTGATGAAAAAATTCATAATTCTTTAAAGTGTAAATGAAATGGAATACTTTATAATCAAAGTAAGTCAGAATTTAGTAGTGTACAAAAATTAACTTACACAGTACTTCCTAAGACAGTCTCCAACTGACTCCTTCATCGTTAAATGTTACAGACAATTTCTTTGCACGAACGAAGCATGCGTGCAATGTATTCAAGCTGCAAACCTGTCATATATGCGTTTCGGTTCTGACTGAAAGCACACGGTTTTATTTACAAACACGTCAAATTCCTTGCCTTGAACTGCCTCTTCGTTTCATCTTATTTGTTGTATCGTGTACCAGAGTAGATGTTATACGTTATGAATTTCATTTTTAAAATATGTACTGGGACAGCATCAAAGTATTTCTGAACATTTCACCTTTAATATTTAAAATCGCACAAAACCATCAGATGGTCTATCGTACAAGACCGGCAGCTAAATGTTGAACGTTTATTCAAATGTTGTAAGAGTAAAGAATTTTGTTACAGCTCCGAGAAAGAAGCATAAATACACATGCTCGTTTCTGTTTGTAGCGTAATAGTAGCCTACCCTGTCTAGTGTAATGTCACGCGAACATGACAAGACAAATATTTTGGCGTTTCTAGATTGCAAAGGTTAATTAATAAATTAGTACGTCCTTGAGAACTTGGATCCAAAGAGGAATCTTATAATACTTCACAGAAGCAGTGTACATCAGTCAAAAATGCTCCAAATTACAAAGCAAGCAATCTTGCACAAACAAGCCGTCAATATTTAACACCCATGTTAGAATATTGATGAGACTGAAGATTAAAAAACAGCGCCCAGATTGTTGAAAGTTGTTGCAAATTTCAAACGAAATTCAAGACCAGTTTAAGGACAACTGATTATCTATTTTAAGTGTAATATCGTTTTGATATGTATAAATCATTTATTTTTATCATTGCCTTTACTTGAAAAACTACCAGTAAATGGGGCAACGTGAGCCTGTTCATTCTACGTCGTCCTCTGATTATAAATATTACTTTAGTGGAAAAGTCTACAATGATTTAGTAGTTTAAGGACCCAGCCATTTCATACCTAGTTTCCGTACAGGACATACATATGAATGTATACCTTATGGGAAGTTGAATGACAATAAATTTAAGACACGCTATGCAAGTTAGGTCATGCTACTACAGCTCTAACCAGCCCACCCAGGACCCAGACTTTCCTTTCCATTTCAGGGAAGATTATTGTTGGTGAATTATAGCCCTTATATCCGCTTCCCGTAGACTCTAAAAAAATTCCCAGATTACAATTTGTGATTGAGGGGGTTGGCACACGGCAATAATTTTCCGATTATGATTTTCATCCAATATTTTATAGATTATGCTGTTGCTAGAAGTGAAACGGAGATTTTTCATCCTCGGCTTTCGTTACTACATAAAATATTTGTGACCAACCATAACCAAACGCCTTCCTCTTGCCTTTTGTTACTCAACTGATGTTGCATGGAGCAAAGTTCAAACGGTCTCTTGCATCTCGGTATACCTTTCCCTTGCCAAAATAGAAAGCAGTAAAAAATTGATGATGTTTTCTACGGAAAATGACAGACTCAGTGTAGCATGGAGGTCGTAAGTCAACTGTCGACATTTTTAAGCTAGTAAACTAGATCTCTGGCCATATAGTTTGTGATCGCCTTTGATTTAAGCGGTGGAGAAATACATAAAACTGCTACGAGCATTTTAACAAAAAGTCACGTTTGATTACAGCCAAAACAAGCTGTATTCCACTTTGCCGGCATATAATGCGTGGTTGCACTTCAGTAAACAAATACACTCACGTCTTCCTAGTACTTACTTACTTGGAGATGAACGTCTTTACAAAATGCTTTTAAAGAAAGTCAGTCACGAACGATCCTTTCTTATATGTGGTCCCATAATATTGGCATGACTCACAAAAGAATAGGCCGCCTCTGTTGTAATTTACCACTTGGCTGAAATACCTCCTTGACATTTTCCTGTGACAGATTATATTCCCTGAGAAAGTTTTCCAAGGAAGAAAGTCGCGCTTTGGAAAAAGGCAATAAAAGCCTGTTCGAAGTCGGGGGTATTTTTGTCTTTTTCAAATGCAGGATTACACAATACAAACGCTTCGAATTCTTTTTCTCAGCTAGCTTTGCTGAACGAAAACTGAGAAGGGGTAAACTATAGCGTCAATTTTTTGTTGGCTAAATTGTCTGTAGTGCTCTAAAGTAATTATACATTTTGCTTCTCAGGAAGTTTTTCTCGGAGCTTTATTACATGCAAGGGAATAATATATGTGGAATCTCGAGACTGAGCTACGTACAAAGTGGATGATTGTGGCTATGATTGGAATAGCAATTCCCAAATGGAGGTAACAATAACTTGAACGTTAGTTCAGTCTGAAAGCGTGGAATCTTGAATCGACACAAACATAAAAGCTGTTGTGTTAAATAAGCACTTTAAATTAATGCGAGTGTATGTATGAATCTTTGGTTTTAAAAATTTGTCTAGGTATATGCTATTCCATACATTTTAGCTGCAAAATGAAATGGAGAAAACCCAACCTGACATTTGACACTTGAACTTGACTGGAATGACTTAATCCCATGTACCTTAAATTTAGTGCATTGATCCTGTGGGTTTTGCTCGAGATGAAAATTACACAACGCGTAACTCACATGTAACTTCGAAGTCTTCTAGCAGTGGTGGTTTCATTTAGTTCAAATATATTTGGTGACATTTGTGTAAGTAGGTGCACTCATTTCACGCCTATAAACTCGTAGACTTCACTTTCACTTGCATTCCAGAACCTTGCATGCTGAACCCATTCGAATTTTTGATTAAAATTACATAGCGTTGCACAAACAATAAACCTCCTGTGTCACATTACCCATTTCTCCATTTGTAGGTCTTCGTTTCGGAATCGTATGCGTGACAATAAGACTATAACACCTTGTTTCTCAGGAGGATTAAGTAGGCTTCCAAAAACTTTCTTGGCTTCTTCAGGAAATGTTGGAGGAAGTAGAATGGAACATTTAGAAAACAAACACATGTTACAAAAGATGTAAATTAGTCTCAAAGACAAAGCTCTCTGTTACTCAAAGTTAGCTAAAGAAACAGTTGAATCGTAATGAAGAAAACACTGGACACGCTTCTCCTTTTTCCTAAGAATGAAAATGTAGTCTTGTATTACAAAACTGAAACAGTTTACTTACAACATGCATAAAACAAAAAAAAATCATACAAGTTCGTATACAAAATGCTCCATGCCATGTTAACGTTTCGTATTTCATATACTATATATGTACATATATTTGTATGCATAATTTGTTTAGTAAAGACTGGGCTTCATTTCGTTCAAAGTTACAGGGAAGTCTTTGTACGGTGGATGTTAGGAATATGATACCGTTATTTAATGCATATATATGCATATAACCTGGATATCATATCATGAATTATAGAGAGCTTACAATTTTTACCCGTGTATCAAATTGAAAAATCGTCAGCAGTCATGCGACTAACCTTCTACATGGCAGGTAATGCATATGCCAATCATTTTTCTAGAATGGAAAGGGTTGTCCAAGCCAATTTTCTCAAACTTTTAAAATATAATCACATCATATCACAATCCAGGTTCTATTAACTGTTATTACAATCCTATGAACATCCATTTTAATATGATATGAAACCCATAAAAAATTGTTCCATTACAGTTCTCCGTCCTCTTCCTTGTTCCACTATAGTTACTTACTGAGCTATCTTAAGTCATCCGCTGATTTAGACAAAAAATCCATCGTTCGTTTGGCATTATTCACCATCTATACCAACTACATATACACGATGAGTTATCATTGGAACCTAAATTTCAGTAACTATTATTTTGTATTGCCTGCCATCGTATAACTTTGGTATTAAAAATGCACGCGTTCATTTCCCAGCGTCCTAAATAGTTTGGTAATAGCTGAAAGCAGCTCAACTTTGTTAAGGTGCACGCCTGTTCCAGCACCAGCATACGTTTTTGTATATATCATTTAGGACGGGAAAGCTTCAAAACAACCTGGATGAATAGTTTCTACCATTATAAATCCACGTAAAAACAGAGAGATTGATATTATAGCTCCATGTAAAAACACAACTGTTAAACTACGCCACATATCAAGTTACACCGACAGACAAACTGATAATAGCTCATCTGTCTGCATTCAGATAACTGGGTTGCATACCAAAAATCCGTTCTGTCCTGTTCTGACAATGTACAAATGCATATAGGAAATATGATAAAGGTGATAATGTCATTGCTAATGCTAGAAATGATGCGTCTCTTTCATCTACTCCTGAAACAGATGCCTCGTGTACTCCTTCGAAATGCTTTTATTTCACGCTTACTCCTGCATGCTCGGCACATTCACAAGTGAGCAATTGGATTTTTGCAACTTTCTTGACTCCAAAAAGAAAAGCAACACCACTACCTTATTATGCATATTACAAATCTTTTCATCCACATTCAAGCCAGTATGTTCGTTAGACAGACAAATGAATAAATCTCTACGTTTTACTTTAACTCGTTGAGCTTGAATACATATCTTGAACTCAAGTCAAATGTTGAGTCGATATGATAGCAATATATAACATATGTATGCGATGGGAACATGAAACATGAAGTTTATTTTTTATACTATGATTCCCCTTCTGTTCATATAACATTCGATTTTGACTTTCCTGGCATATATTACTTGCTGTACAAGCAAGGTACATAATATGTCTCCACATGAACCTCGTGTGCTAAAAATTTTTGCACGGGCTGCCAAAAAAAGAGCATACGTTTAAAGGTTTTGTATTGTGACATGGTTATATGTATTGTCTTTATTGTGCAACGCATCCAGCTTTCAGTTAGTATCGGCTTTTATTTTGAAGCTTTCAAAACCGCAAAGAGAACTACGAGGATATACTTTTGTGAGGTGTCTGAGCGAAAAGATTTATTCTTGTTTATAGCATGAATTAGCCAAAGACGATAGTTTAAAATGAGCTAATAGCCCCGCTTTGTCAGTCTTTTTCTTCATCATCGTCAGTCAGTTGCCTGTTGCAGCTGTGTGAAACTGCAGCTGGGTGGTATTGTGCTCATTTTGGGATTTTAACTAGCTTTGTTAAAACTAAATTGGAACACAGAATAACTTACACGTGGAGAAGTTTCCGTTAAGGAATATTATGATTATTGTGGAAAAGGTTAATGTTTAGAGTTAACTTTGGAACAAAGTAATAATTGTATTAGAAATATAGAGCGCGTGACATCGCGGTAAACCCGTTCTTTGTGCCGTTTTATGCTACTTGAGTTAGGTGTGATTTGCTATTCAGAAGAACAAAGAGAGTAGCTTCAGGAAATAGCAAACATGTCGTTCCGGGGGTATCGTGTCGCCCTTACCCAAATGGAGTCGGAATCCTTTGAAACCATTGATTTGCGTTTTGCCTACGTCGCCAATGGCCCTGGTTAGTCCGATGATGTTTATTCAATTAATTGCCTTAATTTACTCAATCTATACTCAATGCAAAATATGGCATAATTTTAATACCTCATGTCCAAGGAAGTAATATACTTTACTAAATGGAATGGAGATGGAGTAGTGTGTGTCAAGGCTATTAATTCCTTATATTACCTCATAGAAAGCTCACATAATCTTATGAAATTGATTGCTTCTGTTTTATTACCATCTTCCCATTCCACTCACCCGAACCGTCTACCTCGTTTGTTAGTTTGGCAAACATTTCGAACAGTCATGTAAAGATTTGCTTGTAGTTTTGTGGGTTAATACAATTACGGTTGGTTATGGACGTGAAACGAAACGACGAGAGTGGAACTATTTTGTAATACCACTTGCAATTCACTGAAGTTTCTTACATTGGCTGACTGAGTTAATCATTCTTATGATTATGTCCATGCTCAGGTTTTCGGGTATAATTGCCTGTTCCGATGCAATGAGACATAACAAGGTTGCTTTGAGTCATGACGTGAGTAGTGCACTACTATGCTTGTGATCCGATTTTTCTGTCAACGTCCAGTCTACATGCATTTATGTCTTCCATCACGAGATCGTTGTAGTGGTACTTCTTACTTGAGATGTGTGACGGTTGACTGAATCAGGAAGCATTTGTAAGGCGCAAGTGATACTTAAGTACAAAAGCACATCAACAGCCATGTGCAACCAGAAAGTAATGAGATCATGATTTGTATACCTAAGAAAAGCACTTTTCTCATAGATTGCTATTTGCTTTCATTTTATCAACTGGAACTAGACATGTCAACCGTGTTTCTATTTCGTATACAAGTATAATACATACACTTGGAAATATATTATTCCATCGTAGAATTCAGATGGTAAATAATGTGGTAGCAGAATATTTGCAATGTAAGCAGTAATTCCTAGTATTTTAAGTGAATGTTCCTCAACTAGCTATGCATGAAGGAAGCCACTAAAATCCTTTCACTCTCAGTCACTTATCATGTATTGGTCGTTCGCAATGTAATATAGTAATAGTATTCGAGGAAGAGTTACAAAGGCATTTTATGGAGAAAGCAGAACGGTAAGTTGGAAATACTCTAAATAATTTTATTAACAAGCAAGTGCATCTTGTGATTCCTTGGAACTTGTCGTTTCATATGCAATTTTTAACTTCTGCAAAGTGACTTACGTCCAACCTCAGTGTTGTGATTACATAAGCTGGTGGTTGAAAAAAGATAAAGGGAAATGCAGAATCAAGGTTCACTTGACAAGATTCATTGAGACATTGTCACTTGTTTTTACTTTGTCAAATAATAGGAAATTTGCAAACATTTGCAAATTGCAATCGTGCCGAAGACGTAAAATCTTTGTTCGTAAAAATTGCGTTTATCAACATAAAGCTAGAGTTTTATAAACTTTTCAAAATATTCAAGCATGTTATTTTGTTTTCTTGGCAAACTGCACTAGAGATGGGATGATGAGATTTTGGGTGTCTTCCAACAAACCGAAAGAATAAAGTGAAGTGATGTGATTCCCTCAAGATTTTCGTCTCGCAAAAACATCCCGGATGTTTCAAATGTCTTCTCATAAAAGCAACCAAGGTTAAAGTGAGTGAAGCATGCATTTCAATGTTTGAGATGAAGTTGTCGCATTTCCTTCTGTGTTATTTGCTGCGCTCTCCCTCATTTTTGAGATTATGCGCAACATTGCGTCGCAAAAATTGGCCATAAAGGTTCAAGGGGTTCAATATCATGATGGAAAACTCTGTCGGATTAAGTAGTTTAGAACACGCTTAGGTAGTTTCATTCTGCTTAAAATGGCTTTTTGTTTTGAAACGAAATGAAGACAAAATTGCTACAACCTTGCATTCCAAACTCAAGATGCGATTTAAAAAATCAGACGGGAATTGACATAACAAATTAAATTATAAAGTGCTCACTCGTACTGATATGAAGGCCGGTTTTATTTTTCGGGAAATACCCGACGTTCTTTTTCTAAAAAAAAAACGTCAATTTGATCGACTAACATTTTGGAGCCTGAAATGGAAGATAAGAGAGGGTCCTCGAGAAAAGTCTGATAACTTTAAGTCGGTTTTTGTGTTCATTTCATGACTTCTTCTCATGAGCTTCTCATCAATACGAGAGTAAACAACGGCCAGTAAATAAATTATAATGATTTATTAGTTTACTTCGTCGAAAACTTTGTTCGTCAGAGAAAAAGCTTTTTTTGGAATTCTAAGAAAACTTTCCAGTCACAGTCATCTCTTCATTTTGAGCACGCTTGGATGCGGTAGACGAAGAGATATAAATAGAAAAACGTTAGTTTGTGATTTGGAGTGGAAGCGGAAACTTTCTGTGTCACATTTCTAGGCCATATTCAACATCGACAGTGCGAAATGATGTTATAACTAACGCTACAAGTATGATATGCATAAAACACAAATCAACTTTATACTGTTGACTGTGCTCGCTTTCCAAGCTCTAATTGATGTGGAGTATAACATTGACGCTTTTGTTTTTCGTATAATGCCATCACAATTACGTTGCTGACAAAGTTTTATCTCGTAGTAATGCGTTGATGACGCAGATTCGTGACTTGCACAAAAGATAACCTATAAATATTAATAAAAGGGAGCCAAAGATCTCTGCCGTCGTGCTTCTTTTTTCACATTCCATTAATATAATAGGGAACAATAGTTCATTAAAATGCTCCTTTAAGATTGTAAAGTGGGACATAAATAGAACGTCACATCCTTGACTTTTTCGATGTAAATATATAGCTGCTTAGTAAAAATAATGATCTGCCTTCCTTATGCTAATCCTTTTAAACTGGTGTCTACTGAGAATGTTGTCGTAATATTTTGATTATAATGATTAATAAGTCTAGCAAGTGTTATTTTTGTTTTTGTTATTCAGAGTTACATAGAATATTGGATTAAACACTTGAATTGTTAGCCATAAAATGATTGTATCAAGATTTACATATGGAATGGTCATTTGTCAATGGTCTTTTGCGCCTGAACCAAATGTAAAGTATATCACTCAGGTTTAGATAATTTGGGGACTGGTTTTTGAATCGATTCCTTCCAACACAGAGCATTATGTGCAAACCTAATTCTTCTTTTGAGAAGCTCCTTGTCAAGTCTCGAAAGGAAAACAGGAGACAACGAGCAGAATGTGGCGACAAACAAGCCAGAATTAACACTTAGGAAGTCGAAATGGCACGCACATAAAATCCCAACCCAAAAGCAAACCAATGCCACTTTTAGGATACCAAATGACTTTCTTTTTTTCTCGAGTTGATCTGTAAGCTCATTTTCAATATATGTGGCATCTTTCCCAAGCTGATGAAGAGCTTGCTCTGTGCATTTGTTAGCATCTTCTTTAATAATATTCCATAACTGCTCATCCTCACCTAGAACCCGTCCTGATAGGTCTGGACAAAACACTTTTGGAGTGCATCCTAATCTCTGGATTTGTGGGTGTCGCCAAACTTGCTGGACTATTTGAGTAAGGGTGGTTTCCAGTGGTATCTCGTTAGCTTTTGCTAGAAGGAGATGCATCTTGTGGTGGTGGTATTCCCATAGATCATCAAAGGGTTTGAGGATTTGGCTTGGTGGTGTTCTTCCAGTAGGGTCGAAAAATATAAAAACGAGATCCGCAGCTTCCACCAAAGCTTTCATTGGTTTCTCAATCATAACTGGGAGTATCACATGTATATTGTTCATATCAGAAGCCACCTCATGATGTAGAGTGTCCACATTTTCTGGGGCTACAATGAATGAAACCAGACTTTTTGTTTTCTCAGCCGCAATTTCAGTCGTTAAGTAGTCTTTTAGACCTGAACATTATTAAGTAAACATTTTTCAGAGTTTAGACCGATGAAAAGGATTCACATTGAATTCAACTAGGTTTAATTGTTGTACCTGGGACATATCCCAATTTAGCAAGATGTGGACAGCAGTCGAGAACCTTAACTCCTGTAAGACACTTTCTTGGACGTATTCCATTTGTGATGAAGATTCTATCATGATTCTCATAGTTGTTCACTTTAGATGTGAGTTCGTCTTCTTCTTGGGCCCCATTAAAATAGAGGTTCAAAAACTTTTCTTTGGCTGCATAATGACTTCCCGCTAGGAGCACCGTTATTTTTTGTTGCGGCGATTTCATTATGGGAGCAGAACCTCTAATGGATTTTGATGCCTCTCGCAAACCTACTTCTTTAGCGTTGTAAAGATGTCGTATTTCTTTCATAATTGCTTCTGAATCCATACTATTAGCGTTTTCATCTGCAGACCCGAAGTTAAACTCATGTGTTATACGATCCATCTGTTGGTATACGATTAGATAAGGATACAGTTTACAAGATTTGTTTAGTTGATATATTCGAATAATATTCGTAACTCAAACTGGGATCCTTTTAGAAGGCACAGTGAATATTTCAAGAGATTTTTTCCCGAACCATAATGACATTTTTGAATATGAAAGATCACCTCAGTGACTAGCAGATTCGATTCATTTCTTTGGAATGTATTAGACTCGTATGCACTTATATAATTTTTAATATGTGCTTATCAGCATACCATATTCTTATACACACTCCTACAGCAAATATGAATATCCCCAATAACCCATGGATGACTAACGCTGATAGCCTACGTGATGAAAAGTTAATTATTACTTTTAGATTGGAGAGGTCATGCCATTACATCGTGTTAAACTAAATAAATGGGGTGTATGAAATTATTAGCTTCTGTAAAAATTACGTCAACAGAGCTTCATAAATATCATACGTTTTTACATGATTAGAAAGTGGTCAACAGCCACACTAGTCACCATTCATCACCATCTCACACTGTTGGCAGAAGACAAGTGAATGACTCCAGCAGATAAGCGGACAGACAGCAAGCATTTAAAGGATGATTAACCATTCTGCTCCAGTTGTTTTGTTGATGTCTGCAGCTGCAGCCTGATAACTTGCATAATTAGTTGGATGTGTGAAGTGTAGCAAGGAAGTGTTTGTCAGCTTAAATTCAGCAAAGTCGGCATATGATTAGAAATAAAACAACTGCATAGTAGAAGTAGTTTATTTTGAAAGAAACAACAAGAAAATGCCGTCGTAACTGTTGTCTTATGCAGATATCTTATAGCTTATTTCCTAAATGCGTAAAAAATTCTGTTTCCCAAACTATCGTAATGCTCCTGGGCAAGATAAGTTTGCAAGTGTTTTCACATAAAAGATTCGCAGAAATCGGAAGGCACAAAAACTTACATTATGCATTAAAACACATTCTGTGACCTTTTTAGAAAAGTTTACACGTGTTTGTTAAGGAAGGGCAAAAAATAAATTCAGGAAAAAAGTGCGTAGGACATTAACGAAAAACATTTGCAATGTGATGTTTTAAACCTTTGTTTAATGCAATGTCAGTCTGTATTATGTGTTGCGGATGTTGGTACAAAAATATAGATGTTGTCAAATGTCAACTTGCTGGCGCCTGTGATTCATAAATTGTTTTGTATGTGCACTGCATGTTTTACCACAAAAACATGATCTCGACCAACATTTTAGTTGCTTACCATGCTCAAACTTCATGCACTCTAATATTGTTTTGCCTTTGTTTTTCCATCAATCCATTCCAAGTCTTCTGCATAATGTGGAAACAACTATAGTCATAATCATGGCGCAATTGGCAGTACTAAAAATTGCAACGTAGTTTAACATTCTCTTTCTATCATGCCAAATGAGCCCATAGGGATACGCAACATGTGTGAAACGAAAAGATCTTTAAAAAGGTTTCATATGGGTTTTTTTTAAAATTGTCGACTGACGATGGGATGACGGAGTCATGTTTCATTTTGTTTCTGCTTCAGTCGTCAACGACCCTATTTAGTGGCAGCAACATCTTTTCATATGGTTGGACACAACTTCCCATGCAAAAAGACACTTTAGTGCATAGTGCATGTTTGGATGGAAAGAAAATTTTTGTGATGGAGTTCATATGAAGGACAATTGTGCATTCATTAAGTTTTATTATTTTTTCCCTATTGTTAGTCACTACGATTTTTATGAGTCGAACTGAATCGTTGTGAGAGTAACTGGGCTCGCAACGTTCAGTAAACTTTTGCAGAATGAGTGGACAAGACGAAAGTAAGCTCACTGCTGGACCATGTTCACAGGAACTGTCCAAGCACCCGGATCTATGTGATACGTTAGAGGTGGAAGAATGTAGTGATTTTAACAACGATCTTGTTTTGGAGTGGCTTTTGAAAAATGAAGTTTCTGAAAGTGAAACAAAGCTAAGAAATGAAAGTGCCCAACAAAAGTCAACGTCACGTGCTACTCGTCGGCATTACATATCAGAGTCAGGCTTCGGGTCCATCATTTCAGTACCAGAAATCAAGATTGGTCACGAAGAGGATGGCGAAAATCCTGCCAACATACAAGAAAGCAATTTTGAAAACGATTCAGGAGAGAATGGTAATTAACCAAATAAAATTTTTCTTGCAATACTATCTGCTCTGACTGAAGGGGCAATGAATTCTTGTTCTGAAAATATCACAACAAATTGGTTGTGGGCCATTGAACTTGATTCAGAGATTTAAAGTTTGACTTCATCATCCAAAATATGTTCCCATTCTGGCTTTCAATCACTAGCCAGTCTACAGATAGGGTATTGCAGAATCTGCAAAAAGCGCTCAACGAACTGCGTCCGTTGCCATAAAGTAATGTATGGCTAAGCTCACACAAGTATGAGTACATTAGTATTAGTCATCTACATAAACTAATATGTGGGTGTTCAAAGGAAAGAGCTGACTTGATGTGGTTAAAGAATGAAAGTGAAAGTTTCATTGTATTTAAAATCAAATGCAGGATCAAGAAATAATTTTAAGGCTAATTGACATACACATTTTTAATAATAATGCATCGCTAATGTCTCGGCCGTGCCAAGGACGGTATATCTGGGACGTGAAAGCTACTATATCTAATTAATTGAACGACTTACTCAAGCTCATATATGTACAGAGCTAATAGCGCATGCTATATAGATAATCCAAATGAGGAAATCTTAATTCTTTTACATACAATTTTTACAACGTAAAAACATCCAACTACGATGGTTGACTGTTGACTTCAAATTTAATCCATTAAGATATGTCTACATGATGGCGAAACTTGGAAGAGGAAACATAATACACAGGATAGAGATATGTTTACTTTTTTTGAAAATAATGAGAGGAATATTTTGGGTACATTTTGTTTTGTTTTTCTAAGTCGTGGAAAAAGTTATAAAAAGAAAGCAGCAATCTGGTCGGTTGCAGTAATGAACTCCATAAATATTTCGTTGCCTTCATATTGCATACGAAAGATCTATAATTATTATTATACTATCATGCACACTCTCCGCATTAGTTTTTATGTGACATTATTCCGTTCCTACAATCTGTAGCATTTAATGATGTTGGAGTGGTTGTTCATGTGATCTCAACGAACGAAAAATATTTTTGAGCAAAATCCTCTCATGGAATATCTTTCCTAATTGCATTATTTTTTCCAAGAAATCTGCCACACATATATATTATCTGCTTTGTATCAAAAAGACAGAAATAGCTTGTAACAAAGTGTCAGAAGATGATATATATAGATACATATTGATGATACTTTGAAAGAAAGTTGATACACTTTTCGTTAGTTATTCAAGAAAAAGCACATTTAGCACATACAAACTGTAATCGAGAAGGAAGCGTATATACATTGTGTGCACCTAAGCTGAACTATTATCTGGAAAAAATACAGTTTTATGCTATGTAATGGAGTAATTCTGTTATAGAAAATAATAGTGGCATTAGCGGAGAAAACTCTATTAACATAACTGATATCTGGTTTCCTTCATGTCTTCTTAACAGGAAGTGAAAGCCCCTCTTATGGCAGCCCAACTTCCTTCCAAATCCCAAGGATCCGACATTCTCAACTTGACGACACGTACGAGGAGATGGCTGGAACGATTCTCATGCAAGAGACTGTCCAACAGCAAATTGCCAATGAGATATCAGCGCCGTACGAGGTGCCTCAGTTTCCAATCGAGCAGATTGAGACGAAACTAGCCCTGCAGCGACAGTTGAGCATTAGGTAAGTCAAACAAATTACTGGGTTAACGTACATAACTGTAGTTTCATCAAATATCGTATATAGAAATCATGGAAAATTAAGATTGGCACATAAAAACCTAAAAAGTAAGAAAAGGTTTGTGATATAAAAACTCATACTTAAAAATTCACAGCAAACCAAGCAAATCCAAGTTGGAATTTAACAAGTAAGCAACACCATCAAGCTGTATTCTGGAGTTAAATACATTTTTCGGCCGCTGTAATATCAGTTTTTCATTTAGTTTCAATTCTATTATTTTATATAGTTTTTTTCAGTTTGTATGAAGTTTTGTAGAGTATGTTCAATGTTCGCTGCAAACATTTTATATAATTTACTTTTGCCGTTCATGCATACCACCTTATATAATTTGGAATGATGATAATATGATGTGAGCAAGGTTATCAAAGTAGTGTTTACTTTACTATAGTGCACAGCCTACCTGCTGGTTGTGCAGTATATTATCAACTAACCGAAAGTTTTGAAGCTTTCCTCTGTGTGAATTAATATGAGTTAGATTAAAGTAGACATGAATGGTAAAGTGAAAGTAGATTGTTGCCGCTGGCTAACACTTAGTTGTACCTGAATTTCAGACAACGAGACAATGAAGCCAGGTCTCAGACTTATGAGCCATCACTTGGACCACAAATTGATGAAGTTGAGGGAGCAAGTGGAAGTAAAATGGATCCTTTCGATTTGGTCCCACCATTTCAACGAGTATCCGTTTCTGGAGAGGATACGTCTGGGGTAAGTATATATAGCTTTTAAAGTCACCGTGGTAAATCTTACTGACTATAATATGTACAGATTTTATGGGATCATTTTGTAAACTAGCGTGACCCTCGCTGAACAATCATTCATGAGGACTAGGAATAATAATTATTATGAGAAAATTATTGTACCTTTTGGAATAAGAGCATGTAGCAAATTATCAGACCCGCGACTCATAGTCGCTACCCAAAATTTTCTTGTAGTGCCACTATTTGCTTTCGTTTTTATATTTCTAAATTACGTGATTAGACATCATGAGCGTAATTCTTTATAATATTGACCAACTTTACATGCTGCAAGTTTTCACATGGAAAGACAGAACTAATGGTATTTTCCATTTTATTATTATAGGTTCCTTACGAGGATCTCGTTCACGCGTCCAAGTACTTGGTGAATGCGCTGAGACTCCGTGAAAGTTACATGGCCAAATCTCGTCAAAGCTTTCCAAATATCACTTCTAGATTCTTATCTGCTGTTGATGGGGACGGTGGTACACCACCGAAAGAGGTTCACCACGATGACAGGCGAACCATTGAAGGTATGAAATGCATAATTTTCCCTTTGTTAGTTAGTTAATGACGAAAAGCAATTGCTGCGACCATCGTTGCTTAACTCTACGGTGAATTTCCCAGTCTTAGAGGTAAATGTAACCGAAGATGAGCTGATACTTTTAAATCCAGACCCGGTTAAAATGTTGCAAGAAAGTATGTCGGACATGTTTGATGACGGTTAGTCCTAGAAACTGCGATTAAGTAGCACGTTAATCATTTTTGGACTTCCGTTGTACTCATTTCTTTCACAACATAATGTAAATATAACCCCAACTCCAGAACCAGAAAGCTTTACAATAAGACCCACTGATGCTGTATCCGAGTTTAGTTTTAAGATGAGCAAGAGGCTTGAGGCATTAAGTGAAGACGAGCTTGAAGCATTTAATCGCTCAAGCTATATTGGGAGTATGGCAGAAGAGTTGAAGGTGACCCAAGCTAAAAGTCTAGACTTGGATGATGACTCCCTTGAAAAGGTTGACAGTGATGTCGAGTTTAAATCAAAAGTGTCTCTAAACGATGTTTCACAACCTGGTCATAGCAAAAAAGAAAACCCGAGAAGAAGTGCCCGGTTATCTGCAAAGGGTATATATATATATATACATTCAGATTTCCGATAACAGTTAATTGTGACATAATATAGCGGAAACACAGAAAATGTAACGTTTTTCAAAGTATCAGCAAACTTTTGGGGGTTAATTTGGGGGTTAATTTTACTTTGTTTTTTCATGCCTAGTTTAAACATTTTTTCAAAAATTTTGTTCATATATACTTTCTTATATTTCAAGGAAGAACAGCAAGCCCAGGAAGTGTGCCTAAGAAAGGGCAGAGAGGTATCTTTATGCTTAGTTGTAGTGAAAGAAAATGTTTTCTCTAAAGTATAAACCAAAGAAACCTCTTGGTCCTGTTTGCAGTGGCTTTTTTTTTGAGTATCACAAACTCACACTTTGCTAACCTGACTATATAACATGCTTACTCTAGATTAGAAACAGCTTAATGACTGCAACATGCACGATAATTATCCTTCAGTTAAAATCAAAATTCTAAAGAGAGAGCCCTCTCCCTTTATTACAACATTTTAGGCCCTAGAATTTTATTGTCAAGATGCCACCAAGTAGATAAAAATTAATACGTAGACATTAAATACTTAACGACACCCCATCAGACTACTATATAGCTTTTACTCGAAACGAATATTACAGATGCAACATAACCCAGTTGTAAATGTAAAAACGTGCAAAGCTACTCTCAGCAACCAACTTTCAATGAAAAGCGAAAGATCAACTTGCACTACTTAAAATTTAATGTTTATAGCTGTGTCCTTGTGTTATATTGTGGTGGTACAGTACCATCATGTCATGAATGGTTCTTGTAACGTGGACTCATCATCTTTTGTTTACTGTAAAAATGATTGCAGATCATCCTATTCATCCGCCACCGTCTGCGGTTAATCCTTGGGAAATTGAGTTTCAACCGAGTTTGAATTACAAATTCAAGTTCAAGGAAGGAATCGCTCATGTCTACGAGTCGGACAAACATTTAAAAGACGACAAGCCGATAGAATATCCAGTTCCCACGATGTTGGAGTATGTGCGTGATATGAAAATCATGTGTGTCATGATTGCAGATGGACCATTGTAAGTTATACCCATAAAATTCGCGATTCGTATCTAATCACGGAAATTTAAAACATTAAACTTTCTTCAACAGGAAGTCCTTCTGTTATAAAAGACTAAGTTACCTGTTTTCAAAGTATCAACTTCATGTTCTGCTGAATGAAGTTCAGGAACTGACAGCTCAGAAGACTGTGCCACATCGAGATTTCTATAACATCCGAAAAGTATGCATTTTTATGTACATCTTCAATTATTTCAACTATGCGTGTTAGCGTGAAGGTCTGTTAATGTCTTGTTTGCTGCTTTTCACGTAGGTTGACACTCATATTCATGCAGCGTCATGCATGAATCAGAAACATTTGCTGAGGTTTATCAAAAAGACCCTAAAGAACCATTCAGAAGAGTATGTTTGTAACGATGAAAGTGGGAAACCGATGACATTGAATCAGGTCTTCGAGTCACTCAATCTTACAGCTTATGACCTTTCTGTGGACATGTTGGATGTGCATGCGGACCGAAACACATTCCACAGATTTGATAAATTCAATGCCAAATATAACCCTATTGGGGAGTCCCGTCTGAGGGAAGTCTTTTTGAAAACGGACAACTTTAATGGAGGAAAATATTTTGCCAGCATTATTAAAGTATATATCAATCAAATTTATAATGGGAATTTAGACAAAATCATGCGTTTTAATTAATCATATTCATCATATTGCAGGAAGTAATGTTTGATCTAAAAGAAAGCAAATATCAAAATGCTGAGCTCCGACTTTCTATCTATGGAAGAAGCAGAGATGAGTGGGACAAGCTGGCACAATGGGCGATTACTAACAATGTCTACTGTGATAATGTGCGATGGTTAATTCAAGTTCCCAGGCTTTAGTAAGTTTACATCGGTGATGCAGTACTATATGGCATGCGCAATTAATTGCATAGCGCTCATTTCACTGACTGATTACCTATTTTAGTGATATCTACAAAGCGAAGAATCTGATAAGCAACTTTCAAGAAATTCTGGAAAATATATACATGCCATTGTTGGAGGTCACGAATGATCCCAAGAGTCACCCGGAATTACATCAATTCCTCCAATACGTAGGAAGCTGAAAATCAAGAGTCAAATGATTTTCCCCATGATTATACTGATACATGACCTTGATCATCTTCTGCTTTAATTACAGGTGATAGGTTTCGACTCTGTAGATGACGAAAGTAAACCTGAGCATCCACTGTTTGACAAAAATGTCTTGACTCCTGACCTGTGGAAAATCAAAGAAAATCCGCCATACAGCTACTACCTATTTTTCATGTTTGCAAACTTGTCGGTTATCAATCATTTCAGAAGGTAATAATGTGGCCTTGTTGCTTTCTCCTTTAATCGAGACGTTATTCGGATTATTAAAGAGGCTAATAGAAAGTTTTCACTCTCATTTTGAATCCAGAGAGCGCGGATTAAATACCTTCGTGTTGAGACCACATTGTGGTGAAGCTGGCCCTGTTCAACACTTGGTTGCAGCTTACCTGTTGTCTGAGAACATTTCTCATGGTTTACTTTTACGGAAGGTCTGTATGAATATTACTTAAGAATTCATGTCATGTGTCGTAATCGGAAGCTACCGTCCTAGGCTGACATTTGACAGTGATTTTAAATGATTTATTCAGGTTCCCGTTTTGCAATACCTATACTACCTAGCACAGATAGGTATAGCCATGTCTCCATTGAGTAACAACTCCCTATTTCTCAACTACAACCGACACCCACTACCCGAATACCTGGCAAGAGGACTAGTGATTAGCTTATCCACCGACGACCCTCTTCAATTTCATTTTACCAAGGAACCGTTAATGGAAGAGTATAGCATTGCCACACAATTCTGGAAACTGAGTGCTTGCGACATGTGCGAGTTGAGTCGGAACAGCGTGCTCATGAGTGGATTTCCTCACAAGGTACGGAAATATATGCTATAAAATTGAGTAAACTAGGAATATGCCTAACAAAATATAAATTTTTAACTCTGCAGTTGAAGCAATACTGGTTGGGGCCAAACTACACAAAAGACGGAGTTGCTGGAAACGACATTAGCCGCACTAATGTTCCAGACATTCGTGTATGCTACAGGTATGAAACACTTGTGGAAGAACTAGCCAACATTTTCAAGGTTGTTGAGTTGGTTAGCAAGGTAAAAGCTACTGAAGCTAAAGAGTGAACGATTATAGAGGATGATTTAATGTTTCACCAGTTTAAAACATGCATCCATTCTGAAATTATCGTACTAAATTATCAAAATTATTGTATAATCAATCAATCAAATTATCAATGTATCCTCCTAACGGAAGTACAGTATAAAATTCTGTATATGGTAATGGAATGTTTGCGTTATTTCTTTGTTTTTCATTCTTAGATACAGTTTTCCAGTGAATTAATGAGATGGGTTTTAATTTTGTAGCAATCTCAACTTGTTTCTATTATTTCAATATGTATGGATTTTACGCAAACGCTGTTACGCGTTATTTAAAGTAGAGACTTAGCATGAGCATGACTGATCAATGAATATTTAAATTACTGTTCAATATCTATCAATTTAAAGGAAGACAAAATTTTATCCTAATGCTGTTTTAATTTCACGAATCAAAGTGAAATGTTGTAAATTATTGTTATCATATATATTATGTGATAAAAGATTGGAATTAAAATAAATAATACATTGAAAGCCAACTTGTGTAAATACAACTCGCCATTGTTGCTGCCGGTTCATTCAGTTGTGATTTACATGATAAGATGATTCCAAAATGTAGTCTTGAATCCTCAGTTTTCATTAAATGATAGTTTATTCCATGTTTTAATTGAACGATCTACATATATATATAGCACACACATACGGTTCTTAAAGTCAGTAAGAAAAAAATGGACATCATCTGCATATTATTTCAAGTAACTACAACAACAAAAATCATATTCACGGAGAATTCACTTAGCCTGTAAGTTTTTTTTTGCATACTGGTTTCGTAACGTTTTTTATGTAACGTGTAATATATTTCTACAATGTTAGTAACCGCACTGGTTTGCAACAAAGGAGTATTCATTAATAATAATTCTATTACAACCTATATGAATTTTAATTGATCAGTTCAAGTGAAATCCTTTCTCTTTTGTCGCAGCGAGCAGCCTTTCCTTAAGAATTTCTTCGGATGGGTATTCTGGTAATTTGAGGTAGTGGACACAAGTATTCACAGATGGATAACTTCCTTCACCAGCATCAACTTTACGCACAACTGTTAGTCGAGGATGCAAGTTTGCCAATCCACCGGGAGGCAATGACGAGCATCCCGTAGTAAACTGCAAGAACGATTTCCTCTCTTCACTGGTTAATGACACCATTACGTTAACAAAACGTACGAATCCGGGGCTACAAAACCAAAAATTGATTGCTTAGTACAAAATGCCAAATTACGGTTGTGTGGTAATCTCGTAACATGTAAAGATGAGAGACAATAATTAATTACCTATCTTTGGTATATCCAAGCTTCGGCTCAGTATAGCTAAGAATATCTTCTCTGGTCCAAGCAGGACTTTGATCACCACATAACATTAGACGAACTTCGTCAGGACTGAAAGCAGCAAGTTTCTCCATTGGGAACACACTATCAAAGCCTTCCCGTAGAGCAGTACACTGCTTATGAATTCCTTTATTAAGACAAAAGTCTGTCAAGAGCTCAACATAGTCTTCAACGTTCTCAATTGTAACATCTTCGAATTCTCCTCTTGGGCAGAGATCAACAGCATTGTAACCAAATACTCGTGATGAGGGTGAAAATTGGAAATTCAGACCCAAATCTTCAAGTCGTACTGCTGGCCCAGCCTCTGATCCAGACAACTGTGGCAAAGCAAGATTTTGAATCTGTAAAAAATAAAAAACAAAATAAGCGTTTTTTATTTAAATTCGGCAACACAATCATGAAGATCACTCTCTATTGTATTACCTGTCGCAATTTGTCGGATTCTGAGAGAGAATTATCATGCAAAATCTGTCGTTTTTGCATAGCAAGTTCTTGCAGTTGATGTAAAAATCGGGCCCTAGGTGGATCGATTTCCATCAAGTCCTCAATCGTTAGTATACCATAGTGCCAAGGACGATTGTCAATGGGCCTATATTTTGGTGGATCCAACTCCATTTCTTTCTCACTCTCCTGTGAAATGTACGATGAAACCATAATATCTTCTTCACTAACAGGTGTAATAACTCGATCACCCCGAGATCTAAAACAGGAAAAGATTTAACTCTGTTAGCATCTTATTTCTTAATGCGCCGTTGCAGCAGCAAATATTAAAAATATACACGAAGAAACCTACCTTTCTCTGACTTCACTACCAAATTCTCCAGAGCATAGTAATTTAAAGAAGGGACGTGAGAGTGGGAGATCTACAAGCCGGCCATCCTGGAAAACCTTCGCAATGAAGATACCCAGGAATCGGAAATATCGGCAAACTTTGTCACAGGTATTTGAGTCTTGAATAAGCGGTGCAGGGAACAGTCCAGTACTTCGTTGTACATAATAGCCAGGTGGTCTAATAGACGTATCATCGATCACAGACGGCTGATCAAATCTATTCGAGTCAGGCGAGTCGTCGCACAACCACACTGCCAAGTCCTTACGCTGTAGTTCCGCAGCCACAAGCGCATAAAATTCCAATGTAGGGCCAAGACCAGTTCCATCTTCTCCTTGAAATTCGATTTCTAATACTGACTTGCGGCTTGCGTGGAAATTCATAACTTGCATAGCCCATTCCAACAAGTTATTGCCACGAGGAACCTTTACCCTTTCGTGCTTCAGTCGTCCCAATCTAAATTCGTGTGGATCATCGCGACGAGTTCGAGAGCGCTCAATTGATTGATCACGCTGATTTTGAAGCCAAACAATGGACCTAAACAAATTATAAATTAATAATGGTTCAAAATTAGCTGGACAACTAGACAATACTACTGCTGCTAAAGTACATTGGCTTATATCCTAACCTTGATGTTCCAAAAGCGGTACAACTAAAATACAGATGCCGAGTTTCAAACGGGAAAAGCATGGGTGCTGAGTACGTTAGATCTTCACACCAATGTGGCAAAGCTCTGCTTGCCAGTACCAAAGGATCCTGCAGTTGCTGAACAAGTTTATTGGTAATTTTCTTGCTGATAAATTCGTCTGTCCCCACGTGGAAATTCCGTAATGCATCCAACGAAATGAGATGTTCTTCAATATTTTTGCTTGATGAGCTTAGAGAATAGAGATGTCTACACAGATTAATAACTTCCTCCACACTGCAGGCTGGCTGAGATAAAGAAGATGGCGATGGTGAAATCGTCCGACTTCCTAGTCCATGTATTAAATGCGAATCAAGAGACTCTTTATCATCTTCTTTTGCTGACTCTCTATCCTCCTTGTACACAATTCTACGCGAAGTGAAAAGTATAAATTAGGACCAAATATTCCAAGTTGTAATATAGATGAAGAAAAATTCACAATAGACTGGAAATATTAGTTTGCTCTTACGTGTAAGTAGGTTCCCAAATGCGGCGCAACTTTTCTTGCTTTGTTCCCATTAGCGAATTCTGTACAAGTTCTTACACAGTTTCTTACGTTAATTTCGATTATTTTTATTTAATATTACCTTGAACCGAGTGAAAGATAGTGGTTTTCGGATTTGACAGATCAATTTCAACATCTTGCACCTAATAAGAGAGGTGAAAAGTATTAGCATTAAAGCAATCGGGATCCAACATGTGAAGATACGCATGAAACATGAGCAACAAATCTTACCCCAGGAAGATTTGGTCCCCTCAATACCAATTTGAGTTTTGGCTGCGGTGGGAGACAACTATCCAAGTCGATACGTGATATATCTTGAGAAAGACCAGTGCTTTCTGCTGGAGGAGGAACTTCCAGTTCACTTATCTGGTTGACATTAGTACGACCTGGTCTAGGATCGAACGCTGGTATCAATGCAGAAAACTGCCTTTTAAGAACAAATTCATCGTCCCAAGATCTTCGTTTTCCAGATCGTACTTCAAAGCAGTCGTCATCCTAATTATTATTATTAGAGCAAGTTTAGAGTATAGTACTAAAATCTCAAAATGACCTTTTCTTCAATAATTATTCTAATAATTGTATAGATGAGAACTACTTACCGCATCTTCATACATATAATCATCTTCGTTTTCCTCGTCGTCATCATTCTCATCTTCAGGCAGTTCATCATCATCTTCCAGTTCGGCAAGTAAAGTTGTAGTACGACATGTTTCCAAAAAGTCCTTTTGGCAAAGACGGAGATTTGATTTGATAATTTATAGCTTTAAACATCGATTCCAATATCCAATAGCATTATCTAGCTAGTGTCTATAGTTGTTAGTACCTGTTCACTGTCGCTAGACGTTGATGTGACACTCATGGTTAAAGCTGGTCCAAGACTTTGCGATCCATGACCAGCACCAGCAGATCCACTGGCACCGGCAGCGTTATTGCTTGCGATAAGCTTGGATAGCTCTGAGCGGTACTGAGTAGACCTCCTGTAATAAACAAAATTAGTATAATGGAAGAAAGCGTAAAAGTTCAAGTATTAAGCAGTCCATTCATCAAAAAGGCATTCATACAACTATGGTGCACTACTACTTCTGAAGCTAATAATTGGAGGTAGATTTGCACTACATTATATATAACCGATGGTATAGATGAACTTGTGCTTACGATTTACAGTGCTGCTGTGAATAATTATAATTACCTACTACGATTAGCAATGCATAATAAATTCTTAATCGTATTAGTAACTTTGACCAATAAATAAACATGCTTCTTTATACGCAGACTTTATAATAACATGGCACCTACTACTACGTACTTACTACAATGCTACACTTGAAGCAGTAGTTGCGCAATGCAACTTGTATAACACGAGAGTCAAAGTGCAATAACTAACAAAATGACATACTTTTTGCACACACTACTGTATAGCAAGACGACAAAATAAGCAAAAGATGTTAAACAAGATGATAGAAAATCCTACTTCAGTACATTGTACATAATTACAGTGGTTTTATAAGAAAAATTTAGAGTAAACACTAAACAAGACGGTTACACTGTATTACCCTACAATGATCACAAAATGACAATTTAACAGCCAATGAGCAACTTGCATGAAATATGTTTCATGTTCCGGACTAAATAAACGTATAAGGTCTAATTTGGCATTACAAAACATGGAACAATGGTTGGAATTATACTTTTCAATTTTAATTTTAATCCAAACCTGGGAAGTGTGAGGAAAGTGCGATTCTAACGAGGCTTGAAACAGAGTGAGGTGCTCGTCCGAAAAGGAAGGGGTTGTTAGACTGGCCAGGAGCCTGATGATAATGATGACTGTGATGGTGTTGATGATGAGGGCGGAGGAGGAAGGATTAAATGAAGTGGGATTAATTCCTGGAGAACAAGGGTTGAACGTTGCTGTAATGGGTGGACCCCCTTGAATTCCAGATGCAGATACACGTGAACTATTTATCAAAGATCTAACTCGGGATATTGCACCCAGACCATCAAACAAGGATGATGAAGACATGTTGCTCAAATTATTATTTGTTGGAAGGGGAGATGAAAATACTGAGCTGGAATAGGTTGAAGACATCGAAGAAGAGTCTGCGATGGACAAGTTAGGGACAGATACGCTTTTCGGACTAGAGCACATAGCTGAGGATCCGGAAGTGGTACTACTTGCAGCGGAGGCTTCCCTCCCAGGGGCACCTTGGTTTTCAGACCCTCGCCCCAACACCCTTTACTATTGGTCCCCAGCCACGCTGTACATATAATCATAGGTAGAAGAACCAATCGCACTAGTTAAATATAGCTCCTTGTCCACGGAATATTAATACATAATGACACTGGAGACATTATCAGATTATGCTTAAGTTTCAGGAGCTTTTCTCACGGTTTACTAGCAGCACAGTTTTCAACACACAACATTTAATATTACCTAACTACATACGACAAAATGGCTTTAGCTTGTATTATTAAAAATCAAGGTTCTAAAAATATCACGTCCATCAACGTGACATGAACTTCAAACACGATATTGCGGATTTTGTGAATACAACAAATAACTTAACCGCCCATGCAGTCACAAGAACATTTATTAATATTGTTGGTGTACCAAAACTAGCGGTAAGTTAGTGCCTACATTAGCATAAATTAATCTGCTTCATTAACTGAAGTGAGACTTTATCATCATAACTTCCAATTTTCATTCGGAAAATGTGCAAATTTTGTAACCACCTGTTAGTGAAAAGTAGTTAAATGCAAAATGATCATCATTTAACGCACCTATCAAGTATCTTTTAATATTATGTATGAATATGAATTCACTTTTAACTTTTCATTCTCTGCCAAATGCCAAGTGCACAACATGCTATGAATTGTATGTATGTACAGCACAGACTAAATGAGCGAAAGAGCATCATGCTAAAACTTAAAAACGTAGCGATGAATGTATGTATGTGCTTAAAATCTTCGCTTCAAAGAATGTAGAGTGAACGCAATAAATATAATCACATTATGATCTATAAATCCCAGCTGACAAAACAGAAAAAACCGCAACCAATGAATATCCTATGAAATATATGCCACCGAAACTATTATTATATAGCTGCCTTTAACCCAAACTGACCAAGCTGTAACCGGCAACCACTACGACCCACGCCAATTAAAATAGTTTCTCAACAAATCATAAAATGTTACGTACCTAATGTTTTCCTAGTTTTGCCTCCTCCACTTGCCCTGTCTCCAGAGCCACCTGCTTCATTTTCTTCTGATCTCATGTTTTTCCTTAAAGCTATCATTTTCATAACTTCTTTCAGAGCTGGAGGACCCATTGCTCCCAAATCAGCCACATCTAAGCCTCCGAGTTGATTCGTTGTTTTTAAAGCACCTCGGCTACCAGCTCCTCCAGATGTCAAAACTGGGCACTTCATGCCAGATGCAGACAATACAGCGTTCTTTCCATTCTTGAGACTGTTCAATGAATCAGGGTCATCCATTCTTTCCACACCCGCACAATCCTAATATTCCAATATAAAAATTGTCATCTTCAAGTATAACAAGTAGTGCAAACTAAACAATGTAAAATACTTCATTTTACCAACCTTAGCAGAAGATGAGCCTGCAGCTCCCGCACAAGCAGATGGTTCCGACGCTTCACTTTCAGAAAGTTTGCTAGAAACTGTAACAAAGGTTTCATCTTCACTTGTATCTCCGAGGCTGAGCGCAACAACCTTTCCACCAGATCCTATGGTGTTCTTCTCCTCAACAATAGTCGCCAAGTCAGTAACTGCTACAGAAGTTGCGGATATACTACAAGTAGGAAGTGTTTCCTCTTGTGAGTTCAATCCAGCCATAACAGACTCTACAGTCAAGTCTGAATGCGCATTAGACAAAACTGATTCAGCCATTAGTTCTGCAACCTATAAAAATGGATTCGTAAACTCAGCATCAGCGAATATTTTAATCAAATTCACATCAATTAAAATTCAATCAATTAGTCCCACGTACCCTGCTAACCACCAAGCTGTCAGCAGACGAAGCTTGTTCTGTAGAGGCAACTGAAGGTTTCACAACATTTCCATCAGTAGCTTCAGGAAGGCTTGAAGTTGAGCTACATTTGCGACTTGTAAGAACGCTCACTTTTCCAGAGCTACTACTATCACCAGTTTTATTTTTTCCAGATTTTCCAGCTGCAATGCATACATGAAAAGATTTGATATTAATGATTTCAATAACTAAATATCAAACATTTAATAAATGAAAGTTACATACCGGCTCGCTGACTAGCTGAGGTATTTGTTTGTGGATCATAACCAGGTGCTAACTGAAGATCATATTTTCCTTCAGCACCCATTCTGTAAGAATTAGAGCCTCCTTGGTCCCAAGTTACATCAATCCATCCATTATGCCATTCACTGGTTATGGTTCCTTCACCTTGTGGGTTTCCATCTTGATCTCTCCATTTCCAGTCGACGCCTCGAACAACTCGCGCATTAACAGTCATGTGCTTCAACATTTGAGTTCGTATCAGTCTTCTTTGTCTTCGAATATTTGCCTCAGCTTCCCTCATGGCTTTACCTATTGATTTTAAAAACAAAATGGCAAGTGTTATAGAACAGCATGTGATTTGAATATTATGTAACGAGATATTCACAAGTTCAAAAACTGTACCTAAATCATCACACACGCCGGTGACTTTTCCGTAAATCTCAAAGCCTGACAAACTTAGATAGTGCGTTTGATTTGAGGCATTCTTTCCGGTTTGTTGCAACCGAATGTGACGCCAACCTTGGCCGTCATGATCACTTTCCTTCATATTGAGATACCATGTTGCAGTACTACCAGGCTCGTTCAAGCTTGAATCGTCTGTGTGAACCATTAAATCGTCCCAGTTTGTTCCGTCCTTGGATCCTTGAAACTTCCAATTCCTTAAAGCAGATCTACCATATCCCCGAGCATGTCGCAATGTGTAAGCGGATGGGATAAGCCAAACTCCAAGATCAATAGCAAACCATGCTTTCTTATCATCATTTGTGTGGCAGTTTAAGGCAGAAGCTTCACGACTCAGGATGTCTTCTAACCTTCCATATGGCAAGTTACGTCCTTCCGACGAAGTTACGATAACTAATCCATATTGAGCGGGATTGACCCAATCTGGGCTAGTTTTTGCGTTGGTTCCAACCCAGTAAATGAGACCGTGATCATCAAAATCATGTTGGTGGCGGAAAAAGACTGGTGGACCATCCTTCAATTTTCGGTAGAAGTGAAAGAAGTTCTATCATAGTCATACCACTGCTTTCGCTACCATTTTCAAAAGATAATTTTCTAGCTGGTTCACAGTAGCCAAAGGTTCCATTTTTAAAGTTCTGCCAGATCTGTCGATCAAGGAGCTTTCGGTGGAAGACTTTTCCAGACGGAATCGTAGACGTCTGGTTAGAACTTGAAGGCCATAGTTAGCTCCAGACGACTCATACAACAACACAGGCAATTTTTCGATTGTTTCTAATACAGAAACTAACTTCCTGACTAGTGCAGTACCAGCATTTAATTTCACACCTTCAACACTACGCTCTTTCAAAGCTAGTTTGACTACTTCTATTCTTTGTTGGAGCATGGCTAAGTGACGTCTTCTACTGGATTTCCCATGATAAAGGCTGTCATAATCTCGATCGTGATCCGATGCAAACAAACGAATCAACGCTTGCACAAGTCCAGAACTGTGTAGCTCATATGCGGACACTAAACTGTCATCTTTTAGAAGACGGGTTAGCTCATCCAAGGCTGTTTTCAGGACCTGCTGCCACGTGACAGAGTCCTCACGATGACCACTCATCTATAAAAAAAATTAATAAATTATGAATTATAATAATGACTTTGCAAGTATATTAAGGTTTTATTATTTAGTTGAAGTATTCCTTAATTTACACTATTATATTACCTGTTTGTAGCACGCGCGCTCAATTTGAGCAACAATTGTTCCGAGTTTTGCGACAACTCCTCTGGGTTGAGACTGGGCGGCTTGGAAATAACCTTCGTAAAGCTCCTGTGCCAATGACTTGATTTTCTGCTTCAAAGCTTCGTGTTTGGATTTCAGTCTTTTTCCTTTCTTTCCTACCCAGCCCGTGGCAAACTCGGGACCTAGAGTTGTCTCCGCAGTAAATGAGTGCCGTGTTCCACGGTTAGATTCGAAGAGAAATCCGGCGAGATCGTCCTTGAGAATTGTAGTTTGCTGCTGGCCATCAGTATTGTGAATGCCTAGTTCTCCTTCTTTTTTACATGAAAGTGCCCAGTTGCCTACTTTAATCTGCGCACTGGCTACACTACTCAAGATGGGCTGACTTTGAACACCTGGTCGTAAGCCACTTTTTGCTCGCTGTAGTTTTTCAATAAACTCTCCTCTACTTTCAGTACTATCAGTTCCACCTATCAGAAAATTATTATTATAAACCTTTGAGTTTACAGAACTACAATTATATTAACAGTTAAAAGCAATCACGAACCGCATTAGAATTCTGGAAAAGCAGAAGATCATTATTATTGTTTTACCTTCGGGACTCCCAGATGAGTACATGGTTGCAAGCTTTCCATCAAGCACGAACCTAAACCACCCATTACTTCCGTTGGACAGTTCTAAAGCTGCAGATTCGTTCCATATGTATAAACAATCGCGACCACGACAAATACACCAATCATGCCAATGGTATGGCTTCCGATTACAATTTCTTTTGGCATCTTCCATAACACCAGTATCCGCTTCCAAACGCTCCGGAGTTTCCTCCTTCTTTGGTGCCTCTGACTCAGTAGGGCACAAGGCTAACACTTTCACAAACACTCCTAATCTTGCAAAATGTTCCACAAAAATATCTTGCGCTTTCACCATCAAGTCCTTAATCATGTTGAGAATTAACAAATGTCCATCATCATCATCCTCATTATCAAGCACCGCAGCTATCACTTCTACTAACACCGTTCCCAATGAGTATGACTTGGATTCAGGACTACAAAGCTCATTCAACAGCGACGCAGGTATGTAATGTACCATCTTCTTTATCAAGTTCAAACTAGCACGTCTAAAAACCACATATATTTGAATTCATTTAATGTCAATTGAACGAATAAATAATTTATGGAAAACTATATCTGTATATGTTGACTGAGGAATGACAATAATTATTATTGTTACAAACCTGACTGACGGTATCATAGTAGAGTGATACGTTGAACAAAAAATTGGCAAAAGCCTCTGCAAATATACAGGTGACATTTCTGGATCACCTCGAGCTTCCGGTGGAATTTCTTCTGACTCGGATTTAGCACGTTCTCTACCAATCTCAGCAGGCATCATCCATTCACCAGGTGACTGAAGAATTGCAGCCACTTCTCTATGACCTTCATCGTTTCGTTCTCTAGCTTTGTCTAATGGAGTTTTTCCATCTTCATCCTAATAAAAGAGAGCAACCAAGTTTTAGTGTCACGTGGCTAATTACTTTACAAGTACAAACTTTTGCCATAAAGAATCATGTGTTTATCAATGCCGTACCCTCAGATCAGGATTTGCACCGTGTTTTAGCAAAACTTTTGCAATAGCAGGTCTTCCAAAACAAGCCGCATAATGTAGAGAAGAAGACCGTTGACCCTTATTCACATCCGCGCCTTTTTCACATAAGTACTCGACCATTTCTTGGGTTCCAAAGGCTGAAGCCCAATTTAGAAGCGTTTGACCCACGTCATCCATGAAATTAACTTCAACTCCTGCAATTTTAAAATGTAAAACATTTAGAAATGCGAATGCTAAAGGCAATTATATGTATTTGTAAAATCACTGCTCCACTAACCACCACTCTCAATTGCTTCTATCAATGCTTCAGTGTCTTTGCTACGAATGCAATCAATCAACTGGCGATGAGATTTTTCACCCGATGCATCTTGCCGGCGAAGGCTGGCCAATCTTGCACCTGCTGTACTGCCAGATTTTGGAAGGGCCTTGCGTCCTTCAAATAGTAGCACCAACAGAAGATCCACAAGTCTCATGGTATCGAGAATACATCTAAGTACAATAAACAAGGACTTATAACTCATAACTAACAACTTATATAATCATAACATTAAACTATAAACCACTACTATCATTAATGATTATCATGCTTTATTAACAGTACATACCGTTCATCGCCTTTCAAAGCCTTTTCAATTGCATCTGGTAATTCGGACCTCAATAAGTCCTGAAAATTTTATTCAACGAAACCATAAATTACTACTACTGATAAATAACCTTGAACCATCATTTAAAAAATTCTAGCAATGTAAACTACTAACATGTGTTATTGAAGGAGAGCCACGGCATAAAGTAGACAATAAACTAATTATTGTCGAGACACTCGCAGTATTCTTTCCTTCACTCGGTGTATTTCCTGCTGATGAGACTCCAGTAGAACTAGCCGCCGGATTTTGCGTAGTATTAGCAGCAGCGCTGGAAGTTGTTCCCAGTGAGCTAGACATTCTAGCCAGTAAATCTTTAATTAATCCATGTTCTGCCAATGGAGCAGGGTCAACCCCACGTCGAGTGAAGCGATCTGACAGAGAGGCGAAGCAGCGTAGAGCGCCATCAGCAACCTGTCCATACAATATTAATTGACGTGACCGAATAGAACGATACATCAAAAAATCATTAACGGATAAATGTCAATGTCACTACGTAAAACACTTACGTGACTGTCATCATGTCGCAGTAAAGTTGAAAGACTTTCCACACATGCAGTAAGTGAGGGATCTTGTGGCTCCATTTTGGAACAAAGACGAGAAACAACAGCCATTGCTGAATGTAACGTGTCCTTGTGAATCACATTTCCATTATCACGTATGAAGGACAGCACGCAATTTAGTCCACCTGCTTCAAAAACTGCTCCAGCTTCTCTAGTGCAAATAAGCTCAAGGACCTATAAGACATGATAGATAATCCATAATGAATAAAAATGATGAAGTCACAGTCACGGTTCCGATTTTTCAAGTTACACTTTCAACATTCACAAAAACTATGTAGTTAATAATGGCAGGGACACAAGACAAGGGCAATAATAGGGAAAATTAACAAGATTATCCGAATCAGTTTCAGTAGTTATATCCATTACCTTAATGCATTGTTCCGCTACATCTTTGGATGTTCTAGAGCTAACTTCGGCTACCACCAATCGATTACAAATAGCCTTGATGGCACCATCAACAGAAACAATTCTACGAGTGCATTCTGCTGATACATCCAGGTAGTATGTCAAGGCCCTTGCTGTCACTTCTAAAACTGATTCTGGTGCTGTTTCATCCAGAAATATTCTGCAAAGAGCTGGCAAAAATGCTCTTGGAGGGCATCTATAATGTTTGTTTTAAAGACAAAAGTAATTAATGAAGTATTCTCGTGCATCAATATTATTATTATTAAGCGAAAAATTGAAGTATAACTTTTTATAATCCTGACATTTGTATTTACTCTTGTAATAAAATGACTACAAACAAACTTACATTTCAAAGCATCGGTCGACATTGTCTGACATCAAAAGCAGCATGCATAACTGCTCAAGGGCGATGAGCTGCATATCTCGCTCTTCTCCCTGGCAATACTTAGCCATTCTAGCAACGTTTCAGGGTCCACTACGTCCGCCATGGTTGAGTTTTTATCTGAAAATCCGAAAATTACAAACATTACACCTAATGCATGAATAATCTTTAGTTCCGGCTCAGTTTTTGCATTCAAACACACCGTAAATAAACTTTAACAACTAGAAACAAAATTTGCTAGTGGTTATGGATTCTTCTACACTACAATACAATGAGAGAAAAGATGTCAATTGGTTTAAAGCTATTATTCTGCATGTTGTGTGTGTGTGTACCACTGGCTTCGCGAAATTTATTGCACTACTAGTAGTAATGTCCCCATGTCCTAGGCTACAAATACATCCGATGCCACTTTAGGATTCGCACGCGGACACTACTTTTCAAGGACAAACTGCCTAATTGCCAATTACAAAATAATTAGGTATTTGTTCGTTGCTAATATTCCTTCCTGCCTTCTATACATAGCAATAAAGACTTGGGAAGAGCACACTACAAAGAAGCTGACAAACAAATACTGAACTAAAGCAAAACTTTAAGTTACCATCTATACAGAAAAGTAATACGACTAATATAGTCCTATTTTCCCACATCACAATAGCTCAACTAAATAGATAGTATAGGCATACACTATATACAGACGTCTGCATTGTGTATATTATTTGGTTGCGTTTATGCACACAACAATAACATGTTTTTAATGCAATATTAAAGTACATCAATATCTATTCAATGCCCATTTATCGTGAGAATCTAGAAAATTTGAGGTCGGCAATAGCAGCAGCAGCACAACGCTTACCAAACCATTATCAGACAGAAGAATAAGAAAAGAGTTAGACTTTCAACGCGTATCACTTGGCTTGGGTATTATTACAACTACTAAACAAAAGCCTTCAACATTCAGAATACACTACTTTTTATTTGCTTTTCTGTGAATCCATAATTTATGTCTTGCTCGTCGGCAGCGCATTGTACAAAAGCATCGAAACGCACAAAAAGTAATTCGTCATAAAATGAACCTTTCTACTTAATAGACATCAAGATATTACTGTATGCATCTTTTGAGAAAATGCCATAATCATCATGAAAAGTTCTATTATGCAGTAGAGCATTACTAAACGCAAGTACAGACCAAAGTTTACGAATTCTGCGTACACTACTAGGGTACACAGTGGTGCATAAAAAAGTGAAAGACGTCACGCACTTCTTTCCACATCCTCGATTCGTCAGAAAACCATGCATACTAATGCTACAATAGTAGTATGCTATTTCAGGTAGGCATTCAAATTTCGAATTTCAAATTATAAATGTTCTGTACAACCGCTTTATAGGATCCCTTTCCTTAAAAATCATATATATTGGTATTGCATATTCTCGAAGCAAATTATGACAACTAATGACAGACATAAAGATGACAATCAAAACAATGACAAATAACTATCTATAGAGTAACCACAAAAATGTTTTGAAACCTTTTACGAAGAATCTATAGAATAGTAGGTAGTAATTTCTCATCACAGCATTTCTGCATTTCACACTTTTACATCCAAAGCTGGGTTTACACTGTCATTTTCACTTTAAAAGGACCTCCTGACAAAATGAATTGTCACCGCAAAAGATCTATCTATAAATATAATTTTCTGTCATTGTGCCCTTATCTTTACATAAAGTCACAGCCCATTAACTTCTTGTTTACGTAAAACTCTCTTCTTAATTCGTCCATTAACAGATCACGAAGCGTTGCAACGTCATACTACCAGCTTAGTTTGTTACTTGCTTAGACTTTAGACTTCATAGCATGTATGTCGAGATCTTGAGCATTCGTTCGCTTACTTACCCCTATATATAATGTCACAAGCTGTTTTTGAGTATTGCTAGATTTGACAGACAGAGATGGATTAATTAATTCGTGCTAGCAAACCATTCGAGATTGCATGATAGCAATAGATCGATTGCATGCTAGATTTGATTCAGTCTCGAGTCCATTTTACGGGTATAGTTTTCATTTTCAAAGTATGCCCTTAGGATGTTTTTTCCAAACAAACTCATTAATTTTCATGGATTCTGGAATCCACGCTCCACATCTCAAGCTCAATATGTACTTCAACCCTAATTTCAAAATGAAAGTCCAAACTATCAAAAAATTACCGGAATCATCTATCCAAGAATTTTTTAGTACAGTTTTTAAATCGTTTTAATAAGCATAAGAAATGTGGACATTTATGGTGTACATTGAATCATATCATATCACTACATACTAACTAGTTTAGACACATCATACACTAACAACGTAATATATAATCCAACCTGGATAATAATAGTCTAAACACGAACTTTGTACTAATGGTCAACTAACGGTGCTGTTGCAAGTTGCACGGCACAAGATTGCACAAGTAGAGGAAGATTCTGACGAGAAGATGCAACTCAAAATTAGGCTACAAAAATTAAAGCTGATGGAACAAAATCACGTAGCTAGCTATATTTTTTTATTAGGTATACTCACAATACTTGTAAGGTAAAACAAGTACATAACAGTACTTCATCAGTAAATCAGTGTCTTGTTATCTTACTTGCATCTATAATATGTTCTATAACATAACTCACGAGCTTTTTGGATGTGAAATGATATTTTATGATGATTTATACATACATACATACATGCTTGTGATGCGATCACAGCAGTCTCATGCTTCGTTGAATCCTCCTACAACAAAACGATCAACATCAACTACGTATATAGTCAACGTCTGCCTTGCACTGCAGCAATTTTCTCTTGATAACAACTATTATCCATCCCACCATCCTTTATTGTTTACCTAGACCAGTAAGTTAGTTAGTTATTGTCCCATATTTTTATTTTCGTGCATATGCAATGCACTTATTGCATTCCAATTACATATCTGCAACTTTTGATGCTTCATGCGTGACTTATATAACACTTCATAACCGACACAGACGCTAGTACCCTTCTCAGAGAAGGCTTCTCTACCTGTCATATGAACATGGATGATAATGGTAATTAGGAATTACAATTATTATTAATGTAGCTAGAATACAAAATCATAAACACCTTTTTCATTTTACTTCGGTTGGAATGACATCACCAATGACTAGGAAAAAGATATGGAGTAGCATACATTCTAAAATTTATACTTTTGAAAAGAAGAGGGTCGAAATTGAAAAATAAAGTTTTCATACAAAGCATATCAAAATTTACACGTGGGCGTGACGCTCGTTGTACACTAACTGACAGAGAAACGTGCAAATCAAATCCCACAGTGACACCTAGACGAAAACTATTGCTTACGACTCAGAAAACCAAAGAGGTATGGCAATGTAAAATGTAATGCACATCATAAGAATTGAGAGGAGAAGGTATGTACATATTATCTCAAAGACAGACACAAGAGAGAGCTTGTCTTGAGAGTGTGATCGAGGAGATCATGAGGAAGCATTTAATAGACGTTCACTTGGGCAGTGGTTTACTGGGGTTGTTAGTTTCTCTGCCAATTCACTTCACACTTTACTTCCGTATCACTATACCACCTACCACCACCCAAGTGAGCGATCATAAATTGCCGTAATCAGTAACCACAATAACACATATACAGCTTCACTCACGTACAAATGAATGTATGTCTCCAAGTCATGTCGTGCAAACGCAAGCAAACTACCAAATATAATAAGATTTTTGCACAGCCAGCAACCTCGCAGTGAATACTACAAGTTTTGTGATATTGTTAATGCGAACAATTTGCAAGCGAGTGTGCAAAGATAAAAATATAAATTTAGTTAGATGGATCTTTACTGCTTTTCTCATTTCTTCACGATTCGTGATCTTTACCCATAAAGGGATAAGTTCGCAATTCGCATTAGCTTACTCTGCTGAATGCTGACACGCATTATAGCTTCTCAATTGCCAATTACATACTACACTTGAATAACGTTAATTAGCTAGGTCACCCTAATTTAAGTCTTATCATAGATTACTATTAGAGCAATTATTATTAAGTATTAAGTATATGAACCACTAACAACTCCTGCAAATAGAAAATTAATACACCATCGACTAAACACACTTACTATTCGACGACAACGACACAGAAACCACTTTTAAAATACTCAACTCGTACAGTGATCAACATTCAGCTGTGAGCTTTCTTGGAACATTTAAAGTTAGATTTATGACGTTTATAATTATATCCTACGGTATACATACGCACAAGACGGCAAAGCAAAGCTTCGCTTTGTTTCGAATTATTGTGTTTCACAACAATTTACAGCAATTATATATGTTCCAAAGTCGCCCCGAAGGCAGTTAACCCCACTTTGATAATTTTAAGTTACTTTGGAAAATGATAAATGAATATGAATACGCATAATGCGTGCAGCAAACACTCCACAATGCCTCAATCCGTTCTTCAATGTAGTGTAGGCGGTATGGATTTCAAGATCCTTGGCTCAGCTAATTAACTTAAGCTTATTGCTTATCATTAAGATTAATTAAAATTGCCGTCGTATAATAGATAGTTGCAATGCTATGTAAATGTCTCAATCATAAGTAATATCTTAATGATTTTTTAAACTTTACGATCGTCCTTTCATATTAAAAAATAGCAATAACTAATACGTTTAAGACTGATACTGATGATGAATAATAATAAAGTTACTACTCTTGCTCAACGAAATGCTTATGTAAAACGAATGTCAAGAAAGAATAGTCAAGTTTGTTGATAGTATAAACCGGATGCCCTAAATCGTGAAAGTTAGATTAAGAATAGTTCAGTACACTTATGTTCGTTCTAATTTTGGAATGTTTTTTAACTCCAGAAAATACGAAAAAATTATAATTAGTCAGAATCTACACATAACCTAAAACTTTCTTTGTCTGATCATGAACAACAACCGAATTCAATGACTCCTTCGTTTGCTTTCACCTGATATACTTCACATGCAAATGAGTCATTTGAATGATAACTGAACATCAAAAGAATACAATTAAATGGCTTTCAAATTCCATACCTTAGTAAATCTGCTGAGAATTATAATCCAATATAATTTGTCTGAATATCAAATATCAGCAATGATGTTGATATTACGTGACGTTGAATTCAAAGGCGATTTTGGCAAGTACACATTCACTCACAAATTAAACACTTGTCGTCAGATATTCAGCAACTGCTGCTCCAGAAAAAGATGACTATTCTTTAAAATTTCACAAATTTATGTTGTCGGGTTGGATCCAGTCCTACCCTGAGACGAAAGCTGACAAAAACTGTAAACTGGTTTGTGATAATTCCAAAAAAATTGTACTCTAATGAATTGCTTGTTGATTAAAGTTTTATTCCGATTCGTTGTCTTAAACGTTTAGGCATAAAAGGACACAAGAAGTAGTGGTAGCGTCACCGTTGACCATCCGTTTTGAAGTTTTAAAGTTAGTTCCGCAGTTGCAAAAGATCAAAATAATTATAACTATAACGGATGAAGGTAAGGGAATTGACAAAACTAAAATGCTTTTAATTTTCGAGGATAGGCAATTACGCAAGACTTTTTGAAGATCTTGTTGATGTTGTTTATGTTAAATAATCACAGAAGAAAATATCGAGGACTCTTCCACGACTTCTCAACCCAAATGAATGATGATCGACGAGTTTTTTTTAACTATCTGAGCAGTCGTCCACCATCGTCATCTGCGTCTGCTCTGCTGGAAGCAGACGAAGAATAGTTCAATTACTGCATTTCAATTAAATTCCCAGTGAAGCTGTTCCTTTCCAGGTTAGAATTTTATTTTCAACCACTTCCAACTTCCCACAGTTTTTCAAGCTTCCTCTTCAGAAGAGATTCCAAATCATTTAAAACTTATTAATTTTGGAAGAGCCTCACTAAAATTTTCTATTAACACAACCAAATATGCACAACGTAAAATAAAAATAATCACTAGTTCACCATATATGTATACCACCCCTTTCAACTCTTAACCAGTCTGAAATTAAATGCACTATTTTATAATTCTGAAAAGACGTCGATGTTAAAATTCTTCTGATGCCATCATCATTGTATTATGTACAAATATTTCACATTTCTCAATCAATCTCTTTTTTATCACTAAGCCAGTTGTTCCATATATTTTTCTGATTCATGCACAACGATATCCGTACGTATTTTTGTTCGTCGTGTCCTTTTCTTTCTTCTCTTCACGTTTTGTGAAAGGGAGTAATATTTTATGAAAAAAGGAACAAAATACTGAATACCCAACGAAGAGGAAGGCTACTCTGCTGCGAATGTAATGCAAATATCGTGTAGTCTTTTCATTTCATATCTGTAATCTCTATCCACATCCACAGTATGTTATGTTATGTACGTAGTTCTTGTTTTTTTTGTTCCATTTGGATGAAATGTATATCTCTCCGTATGTAACGTTTTTAGCGTTAGCGAGTAAGGATCAGATCTGTGAGGGGTTGCATATATACTTACATACGCTTAATGCTGTTTTATATAGTTTTATATCATCATCATCATATCCTTCAATAGGCTAAGCTTTGTATGAGACATTTTGCGTATAACTATGTAAGTCCTACAAATACGATATTCTGCAGTGGTCGAAATAGAGATGCATACTTATGTTGTTGAGTTGTATATATTACTCATACTCATTCGTATAGTTGATGTGAATAGTAGTAAGGTTTTAATGTATAAGGAAAGCAGCACAAAGCGAGAAAAAAGTGGATGAGGGCATACAAAAACTATACCTAAGAAACTAAGGTATATATCAGCAGAATCAGGCTTTGGCTTGCTTTGTGTGAAACGGAAAGGTTGAAGGTAGGATTTTGGGTTGGTTTGGTATTTGTATGAATGTGATGTGGTGTGATGATGATGAATAGTGCTTAGAAGAAGCACGCATAATGTTACTTCATAACATAACATCATGCCATACCACCAAAGATACATTAGAGGTTCATCATTCATGGCATAAAATGCGATGAGATATATGAGTTTTTAGAGGAATACGTAGAGAACGTCAGCATTAGCAAAGAAAAACATTTCCATAAAGTTCTCGTCTAATCGCAAATGTTAGTTAAAGTATGTACGTAGTTTTCTTGCTTTTCATTGACCAGAAAGTAATGCAATGCCATTAAAATGGTAGATTACTGCATGAAAAGTTGCTCACACAAGCTACATCTACAAGTTACAAGCATTATTATCATCATGTAACAAACAATATCGCAGTCATCATATCATGATGAGGTCTCCTGCAATGCATTGCATTTCATCAGTCCTATTAGCTTCATGAGATCCTGTTGTTCTTGTTTCTGAGCCTGAATCGAAGAGAGAGAGAGAAGGGAGCTGAGAGAAATAAAAAAGTGCAGTAACTGTTACTTGTGCAAGATGATGATGATGATATTAGTCATAGTCATCTTATATCGTGGTAGTACTCATTAAATGGAGCACTGAATACTATAATCCAAGTCCAACCAAGTACATATATGCATGTTGTGGATTTGTGCAGATTCACGATAAATTGTGTTGGTACACAGTAGTGGTCATGAGTATGTAGTAACCTATCATTTTATGACGCTGATGGCGGTACTGATTCTTACTACAATGTTGCGCTTTTTATGGCTTTGCGATGCAAAAAAACTAAATCTGAAAGAATGAGTGTACATAAAATGCACGCATTAAAACTTACTTTGGTGTCGTGGTGCATTTATATACGTGTGCCAGGGTCTTGATGGAAACGCTAACGCTGTGTATATCACTTTTGGTATACCTTTCACATAGCATTTAGCGCTTCAGTTTTGGTAACGCGACACATGGCAAGGCATTTGAATAGCTTACCTTTCCCTTCAAAATATGGAAGTCTGCATTTTCTGCAATCTGCAATGCATACTTACATAGAAGCGGTTGGCAACCCAAGTGTCTATGTTGAATGTGTGTCATTCTGTCATATGGAATACTACTGACGGGGTAGTATATAGAGTACAGAGTCTTTGGGTATAGAAACGGTTGGGCTATCTATGGGAATGAGACCATGGACCTATTCCAGCCCTCGTCAGCTGGCTCACCATGCAAAGTCTGTTACTACTAAAATGAAGGGAAATGTAGAATGTTCTACAATAGCCTTATTCACTTCACTGCATGGTCTGTCCATGTGCCAAAGTCATGAAGCTTTAGTAGTAGTCACGACAAGGAAGCGCAAGAAATAGTAGACATGTATCTTCTCACAAACTTACAATTCACATTGAGTGTTAGACTTGAGTCTGAGAAGCAGAAGCAGCGTTCCCAGATTCCACTAGGATGCATACTTTTTTTACTAACAAGTACATAAATATGAAACTCAATGTTGAATGCCGCAACAAAGAGAATAGTACGTTCTTTGTTGTGAGAACTTCTAACAAAGAAGTTTAGGCCCATGATTTAAGCAATGACGAAGTAATACTTAATTTAATACGAATGCATAACACAAAAAGCAAGACGTTTAATATAAAGAAGTAAAAATGGCACATATTCGTAAGTGACATTTTTATTACTGATCCTAGTGATGTGTCGGATGCGGGCACGAGCAAACACATTTTGTATAGCATATTAATCTAGTGTCTACACGTCTGAAGTATTTTTTTTAATCTGACACTTTAAGTTTAAACAATCATGCGTTGTGTTTAATATATATACAAGGTGCTCGCGTTAGCTTGATTTTGATTTGAACCCAATTTAATTTGCTTTTAAATGCTAATTTGAATCTAAAATGTGAGTTTATTAATAGCTTTATAAATCTTTTGTCTGGATTCTCAAAACATCCATTTTGCGGATTCCTTCGGTTGGCCCTACATTACCTTGCTTGTGAAAAATTTCAAACAAATTTCAGCAGGTTTTACCTTCCTTTGTCCAACCAACTGCGTGACATGAAGTGGTAATTTGTAAGTCCGACCATGGTATGCACGCTTACGAAACCTCAGGGGTTTACTTTTCTATTGACTACTACATTTCGTTGGATTACAAGAAGCAAGCATAACTATTAGGGAAATTGAGCTTGCTTATCCAACCTGCCAAGTCAAGAGTAGCCACAGCTGCCAAGTATGTAACTCAAGACCAAAGCACAATATTCAATATTGTGTGGATAAAAACCCTTGTCTTATGGCTAACGGTGTACGTTCAAAAACTACAAAATTTAGAGCAGAAGCAGATAAATTCTATAATTTGCCATTTGTACATATAATATAAGGCCAACGTCAGGGTCAAATGTTTTGAGGACAGTTGCAATAATTCCAAGGAGCTTAGAGTACAGCAGTACTATATAGTAACACCAAGTTTTTATGAGAAAGCACAAAAAGATATATGCTTTCTCATGAAAACTTCATGTCGCTACAAATATAAGAGACGTACTTGTATTGTATTGTAAGCATGTAAAAGAAAATTCACGTTTTTCCTTCCAACGTGAAAGCAGTATTGCCCAAAGAAATTAGTTGGAGTATGTGTACCATCAAGTATTTATGCATAAATACTACCATGACTTTCATCCTAATTCAAGGTGAGATTCTAGTCAAACAAACGTCATAAATGTGTAATGTGTATAAGGTTACTCATCTACTCGCTGTGTCATGAAAAACTGAAATTAACTTGGCTGCTTCGCTGTGTTTTTGCAAAGCAAACTCAAGTCCAAAGTCAAAAGTTCTTTTTGGGAAAGCATCTAATCGCAAAATGCCAACTTCTCTGTAGCTGCAGTCTGTAAACAGATTAGGTTTCTCTTTCTCCCTGTACAAAGCATCCCACAGCAAACAAGTCCAGAGTCTCAATTTCACTAATGTGAATATGTAGTTGTAATTATACACTTATTCTAATGTTTACTAGAAATGAAAATAATTGAAGTAAAAAACTACACTGAGTATTTCATTTCAAGCTATTTGAATTTGTGATGCACAGAATAGACTTGATTTAACATATTTGATGTATTGTTTACCGTGTAGTGACACTGACAATACGCGTTCAATTTAGCTATGTAAATTGAAAATGAATGAGGAAGTACCGAATTAGTGATACGCATATATTTATATTTTATGACAAGCCACGCGAAGTTGAAATGTAGTATTTCGGTTCGGTTACAATAATTGGAACTGTGTACCTAAGCATTATCAGTCCAAGCCAAATCTCTCAAACATCATCAGCCATATGCTCCGAACATATGCGAATATCTTCTCATTTGTCATGTTTCCAGAAGGTCTTCGTCTCCCGGCCTCGAGCTTCCTGATGGTGACGTGAAGATGATCAATGAAAGATAAAGAAATTGGAATGATGAAAATTCATGCAATGACGATGTTGATGAAAATGCGGGATTGGCTTGACACATCCGGCAGATGTTAGAGAAAGAAATGCCAAATGAGAGAACGAAGTTCAGAGTGTTTATCTACTTTCTCTTCCTTCTAAGCTGTATACCTTTAATTGATCGGAACTTTGTTTGTCAGTGTTTTAATTAAAAACGAGTTGTGTTACTCAATTCTGAATTATTCTGATACGCATCAAAGCATCTTAACATCTTACGTCTCCATTTACCTTTTGCAAAAACTGTTATAGTCTTGAATAAACTCTAAGTTATCACAAGGCTTAGTATTTATGCATTTACTTCACGTGCTAGCTACTGCACTTGTGCAAAACACGTGAACAGTTTAGTTTCATACATTAAAGGCTTCACTCGGCTTATATCTTACTGCAGAAAGTTGCTAATATGATTGCAGCTGAAATCAAACTGTAAAAATAGATGGGAAATTTGAGACACTGCCGTGTGCGTAAATGATGGTAAGAGAAGATGGAAAAAAATGTTCCACGATGAAGTTTGTGTCGCTTGGTCATATATCCGTAATATAATCCTTCTCTTCTTCGTAAACGCTCATGTCACATCTTCATAAGCGCCAGCCAGACAAGCAGTCGTGAATCTTGCCAACTCTTGTTTTGTTTCATGACTTTATCAAGGTTTAGCCTTGCTTTTTCCGGCATGTGTGTACTATAAATTCTGTCTATGAATATGAAAGTCCTTTGGCAAAATAAAAGCTTATGCAACTGTTTCTCCTGCAAAATACTTAAATTATAATGTGATACAGATTAGTACACACTCATGCCACTCGTGGTATCCCAGGATAACGACGGCTTTAAGAAAAGCTGGCTTTTAAGGTGAAACCAAATCAACTACTTCAAACAATGGCGAGGAGAGTTGTTGTGAACTTGCTTTAAAAATTTATCCTTACTTTTTGTTGCTGCACCGATTTTCTCAGTATAAAATGCTGGATTCTTCTGAGTAACCTCGCTCGCTATTCAGGACTGTAAGATGCTTGCAAAAAAGAAAGGCATTGCTTCTTCGTTACCATATTTTTCCCCAGCTGCAACTACTTTAAATATCACATGTAATAATGTGTATGTAATCTAATACTCCGTCCTTCAAAGCTTTTTTTGTGTGGTTAATACACATACATACTGTGATAAAAATTATTCATAATAAAAATGTTCTAAAAAGTAGCATTTTAGTGCAAACCCGAGCTTTCAGATTTACTACTAGTTCCGATGAAGGATCATATTATACAGATACACACATGTAATGCATAATACAAGGCATTCCTGTAAATTGGACCATTCTACGCCGATCCCATTCCTCTTTCTTTTGGCAACTGATCCACCATATGTTCGAAAAGTTTGATGGTTTGTTTAACTAAGCGGATCATCGATCATGGTCACATGTTTTATGTTGAAAAGGCACACGAGACCATTGCCCTGAATTCTTCCCAAAACAATCTTTTTGTAATAAAAGCAGAACACTTGCCGACAGATCACTGTTTTTATGTGCAAACATTCTCAAAGGAATTTGCGGTATGGGTTGATAGGACAAAGCACGCTTTCACCAAATAAAAAAGGTCCAATGTAAAACAAAACATGCATGTGTGTAGTATTAGTAGTAGAAAAGTCAAAAAAGCATATGCACAATAATACTATAGTTAAATATACATACATGCATACCACATTATAGTAAAGGCAGGCAAACTAAAGCAACTTTGTGGATTTGCATATTGCATGCCTATTATAAAATGCTTTGAGAGTTAAGGCCTACAATCAGTGTAAAAATAAACCAGTTTGATCACTTTTCATTCTGCACTCTGACTGACCTACTTTTCCCCTTTTTTCCATCTAATACGTAATTTTGAGGAGATGAAAAAACAAAACAGAAAACGCATTTCATTTCATGCAGATTAAACGAAACATGTAGAGTAGACAGAGCTGGCAGATACATAAGAACACATAAAAACAAGTTACGAACCATTACCAGAGCCAACGTTATCATTGTTTTTGTACACTTCAGTCATGGTTGTTGTTGATTTTGATATCTCGCCTCATTTCATGGATTTTAGGATGGCTTTTTGGCTTGTTTAATCTCGGGACTCCGGATTTATAAGAAAAACAAGCAAGCGAGAAAGTTTTGGAATTTGGAAAGGTTTGCATGCAGTCTATATACTCACACTTGCTATCTGTGTGTCTCTATCACTGAATGCTCATCATTATCGTCATTTCATCCATGAAAACATCAAAATGTCACAAGCATACATGTCTCTTTCATAAAGGTTTCCTCTATCCAATGCAACAGCCATGCTTATACCTATATCTTCATGCTTCAATGTAGATAAACTAAGCTGACGAAAAAGCAAAATTTTCAATCACCCCAACATTAAATTTGTGCGCATAACCATTTTATAGCCTTTTGACATCTTCGTGATGGCAAAAATAAGAGATTTTTTGTTTTTGTTATTAACAACTTCATACGAATTGGTTGAAGGTCAATGCATATGACATGACGTGTAACATTTTGTTACTTCTTCCTAGAAATAGGCTGACTGTCTGGAAATTCTAGGCGCATATATGGGTTGTTTGGACATTTTAGTCATAATTTTGGTATTTAATGATTAGGTTGACGTTCCAGGTATGGAACTGGCATTACTGTCGTCAGTCTACGTCAGTACGTAAGCTAAATTTGCGGTATGGCATTTTTTGTTTCCATCAACGGTGATGCTAGAAAGGATATTATGGTACTACGATCTTGTTACAATTATGTAGCTGGACTAACCAGCCATATTCATCAAAATTACAGTTTTCGTTAAAGTAGTTGGATTCCGAAATAAATTGACTAAACATGTATCAGTCGAACCAATTTGTTTTTCAGTTTAATGCCCCGGGAGTTGAAAAAGTATACGGAATCACCATTTTTGGCTGTAAGTGGTCGGTTAGGGAAGTTGTTCGCTTTTTAGACTCAACTGCGCAGATTCACTACAAAGAATCAGACAAGGGAAAGGGCGTAATCTTTGTATATTTTGGTTTGATGTGGATCCAAATTCTTAACTCATATAGAAAGTGGCGAATATGCGTAATGTATGTACATTTTGTACGAAGTAGTAGTTAGGAAGAACCGTGGGTAAAATGGTAAAAATCCTTTTTGCGTGACTATGAGATATCGCGTAGTGTCGCCGTTTTGGGTATATTAAAATGAAGTATAAACATACAGCTACTTATATATGTAATAGTGCGCTATAGTGTGAGGTATATAATATGCATTAGCTTCATAATATATTGAGCGTTTTATAAATGCCAGATTCTCAAAAACTGTGTAGGCAGAAGAAAGAAGTAGGCGCATTAAGATCATCGTCCAAGAGCAAAGGATTTGGAGTCAGTCATAGGACAGGATATTTTGCAGTAGGAAGGATGGTAAATGGTTTTCTCGTAAATAAGCGCAATCATTATCATGCATTGTATTCAAAAGAACAACAAACTTTATTTGGTCAAGAACTGTTGGACAGTGAGTAAACAAGGTATGAAACATGTATGCAAGCGCATTGAACCTAGCTTATGGTCATTGCACATGTCCCAAAATAGGAGTTAGGAAGTTACGATTATGAGATTGCGATTAGGTCGGTACCGCTAGTCATTGTCCATTTGCATAGGCACTCACACTGCTACTGATAATATTGATGGATAATGAACCTGATGTACCATGCCTAGTAACATTTCATTCACTCCAATTGACCGAGTGGATGAACGATGAACGTCGTTCCACGTATAACTATATATATATACAATGTATCAAAGTTTCTAACTGAATAAATGAATGTAATAATATGTATGTCCAAATCACACTAGTCGTGGTGACTATCAAATAGCAGTGACGCTTTCAATATATGTTATCTTGTATGAAATATTATGAATAATAAAGGAAATGCTGTCTCTGATACACTCTGGAGTAGTGGGGCATCATGAATTTCTGATTCAGATAGCATTACAAATTACGTTTCCATATTTACTTATAAATTTACCGGATTTTTGGGAAACCGTCAGGAATCTGAAGAATGATAAACTACAAGAAAACTCATAAATGCATTAGAAGTGTTTGATAAAGCACACAAGCAGTACAAAAACATACTTTCTTTTACTGTATTTTTTATGTTATATCAGAGAGAACACATATGAGCAAAGTATAACATAGAAACTGATTATAGACGATTATCTTGAGACGGAGAGGAAGTACTGGGAATTTTTCACCTAATTTCATCCTCAAGTCACCGAAAATGGATTGGAAAAGTCTCAATTTTGCCATGGACTACTTGGCTTCGTCCGGAACGGTGTTTTCCGTAGAACAAAGGCTTGCCACACAAGCCGCCTCTCACTATGCTCCGCAGCAAGAAAATCAATTTAGCAAGTGCAACTTCATTGGAAAGAATGCTTGTGATATGCTAGTGTCGCCAATCTGACCTGTAAAAATTAGGTCTATCCTTTGAGAAAGTCGTTTACGATTCCACACACGTGAGCCAGTAGTCATTCTCCGTTCCTATGAATCTTTCCAATGAAGTGCACTTGCTTAAATTGGATTTTCTTGCTAGGAGGCATAGTGAGAGCGGCTTGTGTGGCAAGCCTTTGTTCTACGGAAAACACCGTTCCGGACGAAGCCAAGTAGTCCATGGCAAAATTGAGACTTTTCCAATCCATTTTTCGGTGACTTGAGGGCATGAAATTAGGTGAAAAATTCCCAGTACTTCCTCTCCGTCTCAAGATAATCGTCTATAATCAGTTTCTATGTTATACTTTGCTCATATGTGTTCTCTCTGATATAACATAAAAAATACAGTAAAAGAAAGTATGTTTTTGTACTGCTTGTGTGCTTTATCAAACACTTCTAACTGCATT